>JAMPIV010017136.1:0-93069 GCA_024509875.1 Oreohelix idahoensis | reverse complement strand
GCAGATTTCCTCTTCCTATTACTTGCCTGAAGGAAGTGGACTGTTTCCTCCTGGTATTGGTAACAGCCTTTTCTTGAACACTGGCCAGTTTCAGGACATCGTCATTACTCTCTTTTGCTGTCTATGGCACTCAGAATGCATTGTAGTCTACTTAACGCAGATTCGCTTAAGCCGATTTTTACTATACTCGAAGCTGTTTTGGCGGTTCCAGCCAAATGTATTGTTCGCTATGTTTAAAATAAATAAATAAAACTCTTGTTACCCCAATTTCTATTAATAGAATTTTTGGCTAAGTCGAGGTACTTTCCCTGTGCCTTCTCAAATGTTGATTCGCTTAAGCAGAAATTATGTCTTTGGCAGACCAGTTTACAAATGTGTGTGGCCTGGTTTAACGAAAAAAGAATTTGGCGAAGAAGCGAAACAATGATATTAATAGTTTGACGGTGGGGCTGACTTCAATGATAACAGTCTTCACAAGTTCACATGTGAGTGAAGGATCAAGCTTGGCAAAGAAAGCGTTACAACCGAAAATATTATCACACTCAGAGACAGTCCACCGACTTTAAAGGAAATAGATGTGGTTATGTGAGAGCTTACGAACTAGAAGACAAGAACATCATTGCGATCATAGGCTTTGAAGGCCAGCATGTGACCTCGACATTTGTCACTTTATCTTTCCACGAAATGCCGAGAATGGGGCGTAGACATCGTAGATGGAAGGTATTGAGCCTTCTTTCTTGCTTAGCGTAGATTGTCCATGTCTCGCTGCCATATGGAAGTGTGCTGGTGACGCAGGTGACCGCGGCTTTGGTCTTCGTTGTGAGTTTGGAGTTTCCCCATACACGCGATGTAAGGCGGGCTAGGGTAGATGCAGCTTTGCCAATGTGACTGTCAATTTCTGAGTCCAGTGAGAGTTTGTCATTGATGGTAGACCCTAGGTATTTGAAGTGGTGCGCCACCGTCAATTCATAGTTATCGATAGTGATAACTGGTGCAACACCCACATCCGGACTAAGCACATTTGTTTTCTTTAGACTTATAATGAGGCCTAAGTCCTTGCATGCTTGGATGAAGCGATTCATCAAGCTCTGAAGCTCCTGTTCTCTTTGACTGACGATTGCAGGGTCATCAACGAACAACAAGTCTCTTATAGTGGCACTTCTGATTTTTGTTTTTGCCTTCAGCCTTGCGAGATTAAACAGACGGCCATCTGACCTACTGTGAAGGCATATTCCTGTGGCGTAGCGTTTGAAGGATAAGAATTTATTAGAGGAAATAATAGGTATGAATGTGAAAAATTTGGCTCAAGAATTCCTGTTGGGTTTTCCCACTTCTGAAGGGTGACGAAGAGGGTAAATTCTCCTAACTAGACAAGGTCTGGAAAAGGTTGTAAGGAGATATTTGGTCTCTCGCTACCATAGTCCCCTTCTCAGTTATCTATTATTGTTATCCTTTAAATTATATTATATTTTACGAGCCCCCATCCCTTATAAAGGAAGATAAACATCGGACAATATTCAACATCTAATAGAAGGAACAAAGCATGGGGTACATTATATACACCCAATTGGTTTATTGCAATTAAAATGAATAGATGGTGAATGATAGTTTTGTCGATGGAATTAGTGTCTGCTGTATGTACTATGTGTCTCACATCAAGTGTTTTTCATCATGGATGACAAAAATATGGCATTGATATGGTGAGTTCCCTTTCTATAGGAACTTAGCTTTTCAGCCCCCGGCTGATAGTGAAGCGTGGTTAGTTCTCCGGTCTCCTTATGACGTTGCACCAGGTAGGTCTTGAATGGTTCGGATTTGCCTTCTCTGTGCTCGACTCCGTATTCTGCTCTGAGATTGGACTGTCGTGCCAGGCTCCACCATAGACTGAAGACAAATACGACGGCTTCATTAATTTTCTAGCTTTAGAAAGCAGTCTTTACCTAAGCCGTCCGTCTGCCAGTCATCTCAGATTTTAGTCTCTAACATCATATGTCTAGAGCCTAATCTTGAATTCAAGTTTCTCCTTTCTGTCCTTTATTATATTTCTCTGCCCCAGTGGCAGTATTATAATTCTTTAGACTGATTTATCATCAACTTAACCCGATGAATTATTATAAATGTCAGTTAAACCCACCAAATTTATCATAGAAATGTCGGCAACAGTATTCTAGTTCTATGCCTCTAGCCTAATCGTCATGTCAATTATGATGAATTTAACAAATAATTGTCGGACACTAGTATTATAGAAATGTCTGACAACATTATCACAAACACTTCATGTCTGGTCGCATCGTCATGTAAATAATGAATATATGTCACGGTCTGTCAACATTATCGTTAATATTAATTTCCGCTAGTCTAAGCATCGGTCGAAAATAATCAAATAATATGGAAATTAATAGATATATATATATTCCCGTTATACATTATTATGAACATGTTGTACATATCCCGTGGGATCATAGAATACACCCGATCACATGTGGCTGGCTGTGATCGTAAAACAAAAATATGAATAAAGTAAACATAGTTATACCAATTTTGCGTCGATTTTATAAGGTACTACACATTTCATCACAATATTATTTTCTAGCAAGATTTTCACTTACCTATTCAGAGATGGACGCCAACCCGCAATTTAGACACGTGGCTTCAGTGCTTTTAATGCGTGAATTCGCCGATATCTGGATTAGGTCTAGCTGTCTCAAGGTTTCCTGGGCAAGTGGAAAATGGCTGGATTTGCCGCACTTTTAGTGGGTCATTTCCGCTTGGACACGTGATCCGTAGCGTGCATCATGTGACCTTAGCATCATATAGACGTTCCAATCAATAACGTTAAAAGTCACGTGGGGGGTTCCGAAAGTGGCATAAACTGGTTCTATCTACGTTTATGTAGTCGGTTCTAAATTAAAGCGGGTTTCTAGCTACCGAGGTCAGGGGTCAACAATGACATCGTATCTAAAAATAGTATTAGACGCTAGGAGAAAATCACTGAACGCTAGGAGAATATCCGCAAGTGTAATTTCCCGTGACTTTACGGGCTTCTCGATCATGCACTGAACATGATTTAAAAAATGGCGTCTCGTAAATAAAAAAAAAGAAGAGAAGATTGGGCAAGTCGTCACACAAGCCCCTCCTCAAGTTTGACGTTCCGTCCAACTCCTCTGGTCCTGTCTTCCTCTTCTTTTACCGCTTCTCATTTCACCTTCATCCTCAATATTCTCTCCTATTTCTCCTCATTTGCCTAAGGGTGTTTACTCAGAAAATCTGCCCCTACGTTGTTCTTCCCAGGTAAGTATTCTGGTTTTCTTCCTGGTTTTCTTTGGATGCCTACGTCTGCAGCAATGCTTCCCTAGGTCCTGTAACTGGTCTACCCTATATGTTGAGGTTACCTGGTTACAATCTGAACAGGACTTCACATACCGAGCTATGTCTTCCATGATGCCGGGCCAATAATAACGGGTGGCTATCTTTGATTTGTGGCACTATTACCCAGGGGTTCACTCAAAGTAGCACCGTGCCCCCATTCCATAACTTTATTTCTATATATGGATGGCACCACAATCTGTCCATGACTTTTTAGCCCTCTGCCAGCTTTCCTGTGCAAGAGTCCATGTTCCATATAAAAGTCACCCTTTCTTCGAGGGTTATGTGAGTTTTTCAATGTGCCAAAGCAAGGCCCCAATGTGCTATCAGCCGCTTGAGCCCTTTTCATCTTATTTGGATGAATTTCTAATTTAGAGTCCCTCTCTATGCATTTGGAGTCAGACCTGGTCTGGATGGCAGCCATAACCACAGGCTTTACTGGTTCTCCTAAAAAGACATATCTACGCCCTAACATCAGGGGGTAGAAAGGATCCTCTAAAACTGCAGCATTGATTTCCCCTTCCACATAGCGACAACTGACCTGAATCTTCGCTATGTGCAAATTTAAGGGTAATGCTCCCTTGAGTGGCCCCTGGATATCCACTGTTTCTGTGGTGAGTTGTTTGGGGTGCACCAGAGATGCAGAAACGACCGCGTCATAGGACAAACCTGTGTCATACATCCCGATGACTTGTTTGCCATTCACGGTCACTGTCTCCTGTATAGGTGGGTGATGGAGGCTATTCTGACTCATTGTCATTTCCTTCCTGTCAACAGCCCTCACCTGCAAACATGCAACCTGATGTGGAGGGGTTTTCCTTCTGCACTCGGCAGTATTCTGGTTGCTCATTTTACACGTCTTACACCACTTTTCTCCCCGCCTCTGAGGCTGGAAAGCTGATGTCTGAGTAGTCTTATTTTGCCTGTCATGTTTTCTGAAGTGATGGTAAGGTAGATTCATTTGGGGTTCCAAGTATGCCTGAGGTGTCGGCCTCGATAATTCTTCCGGTTGGTTCCACCGGGATGGGTCATTCTCTGTTAGCGCTGCGTGATAACGTTCCGCTAACTGGACTATGGTTTCTAAAGTGCTGGCCCCATTCTCTGTCAGAAATCTTCTCATGTCGGAAGTCATGGTGTCCTTCAGTTGTTCAATAACGACCATCTCCTTCAGACCTTCCCAATCATGAGAAAAATTCCCTAGGGCACCCCACTTTTCCACGTACGAATCCAGTCTAGCGGCAAATTGAGCAAAATTCTCTCCGACTTCCCAACTAGAGTTACGGAACCTCTTCCTATATGCGTCAGCATGTAGCTCATAACGTATCAGGAGTGCCTTTTTCAGAGAGTCACAGTCATCCTGTAAACCTGGAGGAAGCTTGCTATACACTTCATAAGCAGTTCCTCTAAGCCCTTGTGACAGTTTCAGGTTCCACTTGCTCCTCTCCAACCCAAATGTGGTGGCAAACTTCTCAAATTTGTCCAAATACATATCGATCGAGTCGGCTTGTTCCGAGAAAGCTTAAAATGGAAACGTCAAGGGTCCCAAGTTTGACATGTGTGAGGATGGCAAAGGTCCTATGCTCCCCATTTGTAAGGAGGGTATATGGTTGCCTGATGATGTAGATGCTGTTGCACCGGCTACTGGTTCAACTCTTGAGCCTGTCCCTGCATCTCTAACTGCTTCATCTTCAGTGCATGCTCGCGTTCATCTCTCTCGGTTCTTTCCCTAGCGTCTACAGCTTTTATCCTCTCATCTATTTCGGCTAACTTTATTCGCTCTTCTCTTTCAGCTTTCGCTGTTTCTCGAGCGTAATACTTATCAGTCTCGACACTGACATAATTCGCAAGGTCCATCCCACTATAACCCAGATCTCTACCGGCCTCCCCTAGTGCTGCCTTAAGCTTAACTATTTCAGCCATCTTTAGCAGTTATAGTCCACCTGAGTAAGCTAGTGCTACCTTCAAATAGTATTTCTAACAACAAGCAAAAACTTACTAATTATCAGACTGCTGTAGAATGAAATTACTACAGTTATGGAGACTTAAGGTCTGTAATTCAATGAAATACAAAATCATGAACTAACTTAATTAAACACAACATATATAAAGGGATTCACCAATCAATGCCTGAAATTCTAGAAAAAATATGTTCTGTCTTTCTAGAGCTCACTGTGTGAAAATACATGTGTTAAAATGGTATAACGGTAATGACTGAATGAATGATTCTATCCCAGAGGTATGATAAAATACATAAGTTCAAATCCCGGACGAGCCCCCAGTGTGGCGTAGCGTTTGAAGGATAAGAATTTATTAGAAGAAATAATAGATATGAATGTGGAAAATTTGGCTCAAGAATTCCTGTTGGGTTTTCCCACTTCTGAAGGGTGACGAAGAGGGTAAATTCTCCTAACTAGACAAGGTCTGGAAAAGGCTGTAAGGAGATATTTGGTCTCTCGCTACCATAGTCCCCTTCTCGGTTATCTATTATTGTTATCCTTTAAATTATATTATATTTTACGAGCCCCCCCCCCCCCTTATAAAGGAAGATAAACATCGGACAATATTCAACATCTAATAGAAGGAACAAAGCATGGGGTACATTATATACACCCAATTGGTTTATTGCAATTAAAATGAATAGATGGTGAATGATAGTTTTGTCGATGGAATTAGTGTCTGCTGTATGTACTATGTGTCTCACATCAAGGGTTTTTCATCATGGATGACAAAAATATGGCATTGATATGGTGAGTTCCCTTTCTATAGGAACTTAGCTTTTCAGCCCCCGGCTGATAGTGAAGCGTGGTTAGTTCTCCGGTCTCCTTATGACGTTGCACCAGGTAGGTCTTGAATGGTTCGGATTTGCCTTCTCTGTGCTCGACTCCGTATTCTGCTCTGAGATTGGACTGTCGTGCAAGGCTCCACCATAGACTGAAGACAAATACGACGGCTTCATTAATTTTCTAGCTTTAGAAAGCAGTCTTTCCCTAAGCCGTCCGTCTGCCAGTCATCTCAGATTTTAGTCTCTAACATCATATGTCTAGAGCCTAATCTTGAATTCAAGTTTCTCCTTTCTGTCCTTTATTATATTTCTCTGCCCCAGTGGCAGTATTATAATTCTTTAGACTGATTTATCGTTCACTTAACCCGATGAATTATTATAAATGTCAGTTAAACCCACCAAATTTATCATAGAAATGTCGGCAACAGGTTTCTAGTTCTGTGCCTCTAGCCTAATCGTCATGTCAATTATGATGAATTTAACAAATAATTGTCGGACACTAGTATTATAGAATTGTCTGACAACATTATCACAAACACTTCATGTCTGGTCGCATCGTCATGTAAATAATGAATATATGTCACGGTCTGTCAACATTATCGTTAATATTAATTTCCGCTAGTCTAAGCATCGGTCGAAAATAATCAAATAATATGGAAATTAATAGATATATATATATATTTCCGTTATACATTATTATGAACATGTTTTACATATCCCGTGGGATCATAGAATACACCCGATCACATGTGGCTGGCTGTGATCGTAAAACAAAAATATGAATAAAGTAAACATAGTTATACCAATTTTGCGTCGATTTTATAAGGTACTACACATTTCATCACAATATTATTTTCTAGCGAGATTTTCACTTACCTACTCAGAGATGCAATTTAGACACGTGGCTTCAGTGCTTTTAATGCGTGAATTCGCCGATATCTGGATTAGGTCTAGCTGTCTCAAGGTTTCCTGGGCAAGTGGAAAATGGCTGGATTTGCCGCACTTTTAGTGGGTCATTTCCGCTTGGACACGTGATCCGTAGCGTGCATCATGTGACCTTAGCATCATATAGACGTTCCAATCAATAACGTTAAAAGTCACGTAGGGGTTCCGAAAGTGGCATATACTGGTTCTATCTACGTTTATGTAGTCGGTCCTAAATTAAAGCGGGTTTCTAGCTACCGAGGTCAGGGGTCAACAATGACATCGTATCTAAAAATAGTATTAGACGCTAGGAGAAAATCACTGAACGCTAGGAGAATATCCGCAAGTATAATTTCCCGTGATTTTACGGGCTTCTCGATCATGCACTGAACATGATTTTTAAAAAATGGCGTCTCGTAAATAAAAAAAAAGAAGAGAAGATTGGGCAAGTCGTCACAATTCCTTTAGTTGCATCTCTGAGAGCATGTTTCAAGAGTAAGGCAAAGATGATCCAGAAGAGGGTTGGAGCCAGAACGCAGCCTTGTTTAATGCCATTTCGTATGTCAAAGGGCTGTGATGTGCTTCCAGTATATTGGACTGTTCCCTTCATGTCGTCATGGAATGACTTTATCATTTCTAGCAATTTAGCAGGGCAGCATATTTTCAGGAGGATTTTGAAGAGTACATCCCTACTAACCAGGTCAAATGCATTTGTGAGGTCTATAAAGGCGACATATAGAGGCCTTTTCTGCTCTCTTGATTTTTCCTGCAGGTGGCGGAAAGAAAATATCACATTTGTTGTAGATCTGCCAACACGGAATCCACTCTGTGACTCTGGATACATGCGCTCAGCCAACTTGTGTAGTCGCATTAAGGTGACTCTGGCAAAAACCGTACCCACAATGCCTCTGTAGTTATTGCAATCTCTTCTGTCTCCTTTATTTTTATCCAGTGTTACAATCTTGGCATCTCGCGTGTCTTGAGGAATAGTTGTCTCTTCCCAGAACTGGCACAGCACCCTATGCAGGGGATGTAATAGCGTGCTCTTACATCATTTGATTAAATCTGGAGGAATCCCATCACTGCCTGATACTTCGAGATATCACCATGGGTTTTGTTTTAGAGCTACTTATGACCTTCCCTTTCTTCTCGAGCTCTTCCGTCCAGACTGCAGGTTGGATTGGAGATGAAAAGATAAGGTGACAGGATATTACCAGTTGTGGTCCTGAACTCTTCTGACTTACGGTTTGCTGTCCTCACATAATTTCTGCAAGACTTGTAGAAGCTCTGAGCATGAATCAGAGGTGCTGGAATGTTTTTCCTTACCAAACAGTCCCAAAGTTAGCTCCAGGGGACCCTGTCAAACGCCTTTTCCAGATCTGTGAAACAAAGATGGATCTCACTCTTATACTCAAGGGCCTTTTCACTCAGCTGTTTGAGTGTGAAGATTAGGTCTTGAGTACTTCGAATTGCTCGGAATCCACACTGGACCTCATCCAACTGTGGCTCAGCTAGGCGTATGAGCCTCTGCACTAGGTATCTAGAGTAGATTTTACTAAAGACACCGAGAAGGCATATGCCTCTATGGTTTCCACATTGTCGATTGTCACCCTTTTTGAAAATCAAAGTTATTATGACTATCTCCCAATCCTTTGGTATGATCTTGTTGCACCACGCTGTCTGTAGGACCCTTAAGAGTAATCGGTGCCTGCTGCTCCCATGTACTTAACCATTTCTGGTGTTATACCATCATGTCCTGCGGCTTTGCCCATCTTGATTTTCTCCAGTGCTGCCTTCAGTTCTTCCATCTTTATGTCATCTTCACCACTATTGGTTTTCTCTTCTGTGCTGGTGGTTATCATATCTGATGCTAGACCTTGCTCACAATCAAGGCGTTCTAAGACATATTCTTTCCATCTTTCAATTACTTCCTTCGGGGCAGTAAGCAATTTATCTTGCTTGTCCTTTATAAATTTAAGAGGTCTCTGTTTTTCCTTCCTAGAGTTCTTTAGGGTCTTATAGAACAATTTCTGGTTTTCTTGAGCATCTTTTTCTAGCTTTTCTGCAAATTATTTCAAGGAATTATGTTTTGCTGGTACTACCTTGTTCTTTGCTTCTGTTCTGAGTATCACATATTCTCTATATTTCTCTGTTTTTACTGCTGTGTTTTAGCTCCTAAGTATTGTTTCCATGCCATTTTCTTCTCTCTTATTTTCTCTTTAACTTCCTCTATCCATCTAACGAGACCTTTGATATCATCTTGAACGGGGAAAAACTACAGAAAGTTGAAAGTTTCAATTATTTAGGCAGTAAAATGACTCAGGATGGTGACACAACAAGAGAAATCCATACTAGAATTGCTTTGGCAGCTAGCGCCTTCAATAGATTATCTAACATTTGGAAATTACGATCATTGAATATACATACCAAGCTTCGTCTGTTTAATTCACATGTTATCTCAGTGTTAACATACGGCTGTGAGAGTTGGAAAATAACAAAATCATTGGAGAACAAGCTGAATACATTCGAGAACAAATGTCTTAGAAAACTCATGAACATCAGTTGGAAAGAATTCAAGACTAATCGACAAATAAGAGAAGACTCTAGGCAGAAATATGTCTCCGACTATATAAGGAAAAGACGATGGTCATATATCGGTCATGTCCTACGAATGCAAAACAACAGAATACCACTACAGGCGCTCACTTGGGTTCCTGAGGGTAAGAGGAAAAAAGGAAGACCAAAAGAAACACTCAGAAGAACAATAATAAGAGAAGGAAGAACGTTGGGCCTAAATAATGTGCAAGAGCTAAGAGGAGTGGCGTCACAACGAACAACCTGGAGAGCACTGGTTTCTGCCTTATGCGCCGTGTTTGGTGCTTAAAGAATTTATTATTATTATTATTATTATCCATCAAGGTGTCCTCTTTCTCTTGTTCCCAAGTCGGACTTCACCACATGCTTCTGCAGCAGCTGTCTATGATGTCCTTGAATTTGAGCCAGAGGGTTTCCAAGTCATCATGTTGTTCTTCTGTGTTCCTCACCGCTGTAGCAATAAGCTCTTGATAGCTGGTCTTAATTTCTGGCTCTCTCAGCGTGTAGGTTTTAATGCTCATTTCTCCTGTTCGTTAACTTAGTTTCTTGCATGATGTTAGGCAGTTCCTAGGCTGAGCAACTCTTTCAGTTTGTTCTTTTAATTTATAGAAGGTAGTGATCACTTCCAATCTTTGTCCCCCTACAGACTCTAGCATCCCGGTTTTTTTTTTATTAACACTCTTTATATATACCTAGCAGAGTCCTCACCAAGTAGAAAAATAGCAATTGTCATGTATTACTGCCTTGGTTTTACTGGCATATCCATTTCTCAATACATTCAATAAAGCATCAATTATATTTATGTACGGATATTTTTTTGCCTTTAAAATGTTAGTTATTTCTGCCCAAGTGAACTGCTCTGTACGTTTCAGGTAAGCTTCACTGTACAGTGAGTGGTACCTAGGTAAGCATTAATGTACAGTGTACGGTACTGTTAGGTAGGAGGCACTGTACAGTGTTCCGTACCGTTAAGTACGTGTTGTCTGCAGCTCGGGAAACAGCACACCTGTGGAAAGGGAAAGAATTCCTACCTTCAGCGTTCATTACAGCAGACGGTTTTCTTGTCCTGGATCCTCTTTCCTGTTACTGAAGTACATGTGAAAAACGGAGTGAAAAAAACAAAAAATTAGCCACACCCATGCTCGTGTTTTCAACAACCCATTTATAAATTTGGTCATACAGATCTAGAATCAATCATGTATACTGGCGGAATCTGAAAGCTTCTCTCGTCCAGAAACTTAGTCCCCTCCAAACCACGTGAAGATTCGAAGTGCCCGTACAGCTGAATAAAAATGCATTGTGATGGGGCCGGAAAGACGCCCCTGTTGCGTGAGAAATTCTCGCAACATCGTTTTATTACGATATATATTTTATAACGCAAGGGCAACAACTGCTTGAAATTTATAGTCACTTTTCTCGGTAAGCAGCTGTCTCCTCGCGTTGGTATTGAATGCAGTTAAGTTTGCTATGCTAGGCCGTTTTCTCAGAAAACGGTTGGCAACCTGTTGGGTTATCCTTTTAAGGTAATCATTCTTACGCTGGTTCGTAGTAAAGGTCCTTGCGTCTTAAGTTCTGAGCTGTGGTCATTTTGCGCTGGACTGCGCATGACTGGTCTTGCTTGTTGGTCGAGCGATTTCCGCCCACCAGTCAGTCGAGTGAGCGATTTTGAATAGCTAGGGGGATGCCTCGCTGAAGAGGGGATCTCCGCTATTTTTTTTGTTCTGTCAGGAATGTGAAGTCCTCTTAATGGATATTTCGTTTATTCGAGATAATACCTCTAGTGTATTTCCACATGCCGGGGAGGCGTAATATTTCTGTGTATTTCCTGAAGGCAAGGTAAATTAACCTTTCATTAACTCTATCGATTTTTGGTCGTGAGCGATTTTTGATTCATAGCCTGTCTTCGGAAGGCGTCGTCACGAGATGTTTTTCCCAGCTCACATGTCGCTGTATTGTACTGCATCGGTTGATGCATGTCCCAGGGACCATTACTTGCTACTTTGTTACATGAACTAGGTTTGGAAAACCTTTGTTATCTAGAGGATATTTTTGAGGACATTATTTATACTTCGGCAGACGTGCCTGTCTTGCTGAAGTCAGATTAAGGAGAGTGAACTGATCTCATACATCTGGTTATCGTCTGGCTAAGATAGAAAGGGATGGAGAATTTTCCCGACTACATTACAGCCTTATAATGTATTGACATGCCTGTGAATCACCTTTATTATGATGCTGTCTACCGTCCATTGCTATACTGACATTGTTGCTGTGATAATGACTGTCTGATGTACCTACATATTCGCGTATACATTTTGTCACTGTGGCGTCCACAATAAATGATACAGAAAAACGTCACTAGCTGTTACAAGCATCATTGACTTTATACGTCGTGAGTTAACTGACGTCTTTGTATGGATTGCCCTGTTTTTTGTATGATCATTGTTTGACTGTACATCATCTACACACTTCACAAAACCAGACCACGGGCACCATCACTCACCTCATGGTGCACGCGTCATTTGGCGGCCAATTACTCAATCATAATATAAATTGGGCGTCATCATTTGGTGGCCATAAGCTGGTTTGATCTGGTACCAGCAAACACGGGGTCCCTTACCCACTTCAAGTCAACACTACAGCATCCTTCATTTTCAACTTCAACATTCTTCAAGAAAGTCAACACTTCAAATTTTCAAAGTACTCGGCGTTGCCCGGTAAAAGTCAAAATTGCAATTTTTGACTGAAACAGAAATTTGACAGTACCCGGCGTTGTTACATGTTGCCGGATAACTCGGACTGCTGTTTTCTTTTACGCAAGTCAAGCAAGTTGCTGCTGTCAAGGTTCCAGTGCTGTCGTTTTTTGTGAAGGTCAAGTGCCGGTTGAAACGGGTTGTTTTCTGAAGAAGGCCAAGTACCGATTTCCATCAACTTACTTTTGGATAAGAGGGTCAAGTGCCGAAACAACTCAACATACAGTATTTCAGAAGCTCTAGTACCATCGTGTTAGCAGTGGAAGCAGTTCAGATGTGCCATCATCGTTGGAGCTTCGCTCTTTAGGACGTTGATTGACATCCGTTTTTTCTGCTGTTCTACGATTGGAAGCCTATAAGTTAAGTGGCCTGTTTGTACGTAAACTGTGCCCTTATACTTCTGCTGAGTCTTCTGTGTATCATCTCATTCTATTGTTATATGTTATTCGTATATTTATATGTTTATATTTCAGCGGGTTCTCGGTTGGGTGGTGTCTCCCTTAGATCATGCCACGTCATAGAGGTCGTCTATTGTGAGCGTTTTCTGTAGGGTGTGCAAATTTCCGATACTGGAATTTGCTAAGCGACTTCTGTTGCTATTTATGTTAGTTGTGATGACATGTATTAATATTGTTTTCGTTATTATTTCGCATTCTTTATTTTTGTTTTGATTTGTTTGTATTTGTTAGCCTCATCTTTACTATAGTTTAGTTTTATACAACATTTTTGTTTATACACTGTGGTGTCTTGTATTTGTATTATCTCCTCGTAGATATCATCACATTTTTTGTGATATTTCATTAATTTCTGCTTTATTTTTAGTTGATTTCTGCGAACGTTTTTGTATTGTTGCTGATCTTTGTTATTGTTTACATTGTTATTGTTTACATTGTTTGCATTGTTTACATTTTCAATGTTTACATTCTGCATGTGTGTTGCGTGATAAATTCTCGCAACATCGTTTTATTACAATATCTATTTTATAACGCAAGGGCAACAACTGCTTGAAATTTATAGTCACTTTTCTCGGTAAGCATTTGTCTTCCCGCGTTGGTATTGAATGGCGAAAGAGATGCCTCGTTGAAGAGGGGATCTCCGCTATTTTTTGTTCTGCCAGGGATGTGTAGTCCTCTTAATGGATATTTCGTTTATTCGAGATAATACCTCTAGTGTTTCCCACATGTCGGGAGGCGTGATATTTCTGTGTATTTCCTGAAGGCAAGGTAAATTGACTTTTCATTAACTCTATCGATTTTGGGTCGTGAGCGATTTCGATTCATAGCCTGTCTTCGAAAGTCGTCGTCACGAGATGTTTTCCCAGCTCACATGTCGCTGTATTGTACTGCATCGGTTGATGCATGTCCCAAGGACCATTACTTGCTACTTTGTTAAATGAACTAGGTTTGGAAAACCTTTATTATCTAGAGGATATTTTTGAGGACATTATTTATACTTCGGCAGACGTGTCTGTCTTGCTGAAGTCAGACTAAGGAGAGTGAACTGATCTCATACATCTGGTTATCTCCTGGCTGTTATAGAAAAGGATGGAGTTTTTCACCTGACTACATTTACAGCACTATGAAATATAACATGCATCTGACTCATCATTGTAATGCTGTCTACCGTCTATTGCTGTATTGAATGTTGCTGTGATAATGACTGTTTGATGTGCCTACATATTCGCGTAACCATTTTGTCACTGTGGCGTCCACAATAAATAATGAAGAAAAACGTCAACGGCTGTTACAAGAATCATTGACTTTATACGTCGTGAGTTTACTGACGTCCTATGTGGATTGCCCTGTTATTTTTGTATGAACATTGTTTGACTGAACACATCTGCACACTACACAAAACCAGACATGCGGATACCATCCATCATCATATGGCATCACGCATCATTTGGTGGCCATAAGCTGGTTTGATTCTGGTACCAGCAAACACGGGGTCCCTTACCCACTTCATTTTCAACAAGAATTCATCAGCATCCTTCAAGAAATTAACATTCTTCAATACAGTTAACATCTTCAAAATTTTCAAAGTACTCGGCGTTGCCCGGTAAAAGTCAAAATTTCAACTTTTTGACGGAAACAAGAATTTGACAGTACCCGGCGTTGTTACATGTTGCCGGATAACTCGGACTGCTGTTATCTTTTACGCAAGTCAAGCAAGTTGCTGCTGTCAAGGTTCCAGTGCTGTCGTTTTTGTGAAGGTCAAGTGCCGGTTGAAACGGGTTGTTTTCTGAAGAAGGCCAAGTACCGATTTCCATCAACTTACTTTTGGATTAGAAGGTCAAGTGCCGAAACAACTCAACACACAGTATTTCAGAAGCTCTTGTACCATCGTGTTAGCAGTGGAAGCAGTTCAGATGTGCCATCATCGTTGGAGCTTCGCTCTTTAGGACGTTGATTGACATCCGTTTTTTCTGCTGTTCTACGATTGGAAGCCTATAAGTTAAGTGGCCTGTTTGTATGTAAACTGTGCCCTTATACTTCTGCTGAGTCTTCCGTGTATCATCTCATTCTATATGTTATATGTCTATATGTTATTTGTATATTTATATGTTTATATTTCAGCGGGTTCTCGGTTGGGTGGTGTCTCCGTTAGATTATGCCACGTCATAGAGGTCGTCTATTGTGAGCGTTTTCTGTAGGGTTTGCAAATTTCCGATACTGGAATTTGCTAAGCGACTTCTGTTGCTATTTATTTTAGCTGTGATGACATGTTTTAATATTGTTTTCGTTATTATTTCGCATTCTTTAGTTTTGTTTTGATTTGTTTGTATTTGTTAGCCTACTCTTGTCTATAATTTAGTTTCATACAACATTTTTTGTTTATACACTGTGGTGTCATGTATTTTGTTTAATTATAGCGCAGATATCGTCACATTTTTTGTGATATTTCATTAATTTCTGCTTTATTTTTAGTTGATTTCTGCGAACGTTTTTTGTATTGTTGCTGATCTTTGTTATTGTTTACATTGTTATTGTTTACATTGTTTGCATTGTTTACATTTTCAATGTTTACATTCTGCATGTGTTTACATAGTCATTGTTTACAGTTATAGTAATTAGTTAATGGGCTATGCTAATGCACTGTTACTACTACACTGATGATAAATGAATGATGAATAGTGTCGTGCACTATTGAATGAGAAGTGCACTTATGATCAAGAATTGAGTGCTGATATTTCATATACAAGTTCTTTGATTGGAGACTTGTTTCCCACAGAGACTGGGATAATATAATGTGATGTGAATATACAAGTGCTTAATTAAGACTTGTTATACTTAGGTTTGAAATAAATTAGTTAATTATTTCAGGTTTTGGACTCATATGTTAGACAACATGTCTACATTTGAGCACTTTATTGAGCAGGGTAAATTGCTTGGGAAGACTGGTGATAAGTTAGAAGAATTTGCAACTGCTCGATATGATAAAGCAATGGAAGCTGAACAAAAGAAACTGCAGATGCAGGTGGATGAAAAAAGATTCCAAATGAAAATGGAAAAACAAAAAAGGGAATCAGAAGCTGAGGAGAGAAAACTCCAGCTACAGCTAGAGGGCTGAAAAATAAAAGACTTGAAAAAGAGGCTGAAAATAAAAGACTTGAAAAAGAAGCTGAAAATGAAAGACTTCAAAAATAGGCTCAGGCTGAGGAAAGAAGATTACAGAGAGAGTCTGATGAGAGGAAAGAGAAAGCAAAAAATGGAACATGAAGAAAAGGTCTTAGCTTTAGAGTTGGAAAAATTGAAATTGACGAGCATGAGTAATGGTAATGATTCAAACAAGGGTTCATCTTCTGGTAAGGCTAATAATGATACTTTTAAGATTAAGTTACCAACATTTAGTTCTTCCAGTGATGACATAATGTTCTATCTGGACAGATTTGAACAAGCATGTACAGCTCATAACATAGACAAAGCAAAATATGTTTATCAGTTATCAGGGATACTGACAGGTAAAGCTCTAAGTATATTAAATATGGTGGATGAACCTGACAAGAACAATTATGAGGTTGTCAGGGCCGCTTTGTTAAAGAAATATCAGCTTAACGAAGACGGCTATCGTCTACAATTTAAAAACATGTTACCTGAAAATGGAGTTGAATTCTCCGAGTTTATTGCAAGAATACGCATTACTTTCTCACAATGGGTTGAACTATCTAAGACGGAAAAAACTTATGAAGGACTTATGGACTTAATACTTAGAGACAAAGTCATGTCGTCTGTCAATGAGTCTTTCCTTGCTTTCCTTCATGAACGTAAACCTAAAACAATAAAAGAAATGGAAGATTTCTGTTGCCAATACGTAACTGCGCACCCACACATAACCATGGGTAACTCTAAGGTGAAAGAAGGTTTACTAGTTGCTTCGGCAGCTCCGTATGGCCAAAACTTTGCTCGTAGATTCCAACAAAATTTTGATAGAAAGAGTAGCGGTAATTTCTGTCAAAATCATGGAAATCAATTTCATGGTGATTCTTCTTCGAAGAATTGGAGACAACCTGATAGTACTCGTTACTATCACCCTAATAATTATAAGCATTTCAAAAGAGGATATTGTAATAGAGGTTATTCCTGCCGAAGACCTCAGAACCAAACAAATAGATGTTCGCATCAATGTGAACATGATAGTAATCGTGGAAACTGGAATTCGAACCAGGATAACAATTACAATAGAGACAATAATAACTGCAGAGATAATAATAACTCTGATAACTTCAGAGGTAATAATAGTCGGGGTAGATCTCAACACAGAAAAAGAGATATCAGCAGGCTAATGCTGTACAACAGGAAACTGAGGGAGCCTGTAATCATGTTGTTGATAGTAAAAACTTTGACGCTGTCACTGGTTCTGCTTTTGACTTTGAGAGAGCAAACAAATGCCCCCAATGCAGTACTTTATTCGAACCGGGTACCATAACTACTTTGAGTTGTGGTCACCCACTTCCCGCTCTTCCTGCTGCTGTTGCGCATGACGGGAGGGGTTCTTTAATTCTACATAAAGGGTCTTGTTAATGATACTCCGGTCTCACTACTTTTCGATTCCGGATGCACCACTATTGGTGTTAGACAATCGCTTGTAGATCCATCTTGTGCTACAGGAAGGGTTATTAAATGTGTCACATTTGGCGGCACTCTAGAAAAATATCCTACTGCTGTAATTCGCATTGCCACTCCTTTCTTTACTGGAGATGTGCATGCTTGTCTCTTACCTAATCCTATTGCGGACCTTATTATTGGTCGTATTCACGGAGTTAGGGAGTGTACCCCACAGCAGATTGCTGCTTGGGAAGATAATAACATGCAAGCTACAAATGCAGTAGTTACAAGAGCACAAGCTCTACAAACACCCGAAACTTCACTGAATAGTGATAATGAAGTTGATAGCCAAGATAGTCACTTAGTAATCACTCGTGACTCTTTCATAAAATTGCAAGAAGAAGATCCTTCTTTAAAAAAATTCTTCGTTCTTGCAAAGAAAGGTGATCCGAATCAGGATACAAATAGAAAATCTTGGATTGCAATGAGAAACGGCGTACTTGTACGTATGGTACAAGATTCGACTACGTCGGCACATTCGCAAATTCTTGTTCCCAAGAGCATGAGAGTGCAAATATTACAACATGCTCATGACTCGCAATGTGCTGGACATATGGGTTTTTCCCGTACGAAGTCGAGAGTCCTTGCGGCTTTCTTTTGGCCTTTTGTCAATAAGGACATTCGTATTTACTGCCGATCATGCAAGGTATGTCAGGAGGTCAAATCTAGAGGACCACGACATGCTGCGCCTATCCAGGCTGCTGACATTCCTATTCGGCCGTTTCAGAAAATGGCCATAGATATTATTGGCCCTTTTAAGGTCAAGTCGGCCAGAGGACATCAGTTTATCCTTACATGTGTCGATATGTGCACACGTTGGCCAGAGGCTATTCCTCTTAAGAGCATATCTACTACAGATATCGCAGATGCTCTTTGGTTGATATTTTCTCGCTTGGGGTTCCCCAGAGAAATATTGTCAGACCATGGCACTCAACTCATATCTGACACTATGTCACAGGTAATGTCTACCTTACATAGTGAACGATCTCTCAGTAGTATCTACCATCCTATGTCTAATGGGTTAGTTGAGCGTCTGAATAGAACGCTCAAGACTTTGCTTGGTAAGATAACTGAAGATCATCCTCAAGATTGGGACAGGGTTTTACCAGCGGCTCTCTTTGCCTATAGAGAAGTCCCTAATGAACACACAGGATTTTCTCCCTTCGAACGTGTCTTTGGCGCGCGTCCACGCGGCCCTATGTCTTTATTACACGATCTCATCACTGCCGATGATATTAGCGATGAAACTCAATCCTCATATGAGTATGTCATTGCTCTTAGACAAAAGATCATTGAGGCATGTAAGCTAGCAACTGCTTCATCAGAAATTGCTAAAGAGAAGGCAAGACAGTTTGCTAACAAGAATAGATGTCTACGACAACTTTGTCCAGGTGACAAAGCATTCGTCCTACTCCCCAGTAGGGAAAATAGACTTCTTATTGCATGGAAAGGTCCGTATGCAATAGTCTCTCGGATTTCCGATGTTGACTATGTGCTCGATATTGATGGAAAGCATAAAACTTTCCACATAAACATGCTTTCGGAATTTCACGAACGTCCGGACTATTTGCTGCCTATTTTCCAGGCAACGGATGATGCTCCTGCACCTCACGGTCATTATTCATCCCTGTCTGTCATACAGGATGAGGAATCTACCTTCTCTGATGTTAATCTTCCCCTTCCAGTGGTTCCATTACATTCTACGGAATCTTGGAAAAAAACGTTTCTGTTTCTCCTAATCTTTCTGGTGACGAACATCGACAAGTCTCGTCGATGTTACAAACATTTCAGGATGTTCTCACTGACATTCCTGGACACACAGATGTCATAGAACATGACATAATTCTTACCGACAATAATCCAATTAGGGTTAGCCCTTATCCTATTCCTATACACTTTCAGTCGCAAGTGGAAAAGGAATTGGATGAAATGATTCAATTAAATATAATTGAACCATCGACTTCACCATATTCTTCTTCCATGGTTATTGTCCGGAAGAAGGATAAGAACATACGAATTTGTGTTGATTATCGCAAATTGAATCAGGTCACAAAGTTCGATGCTGAACCGATGCCTTTGTTAGAAGATCTACTGATTAGACTTTCTAATTCTAGATTCTTCACTAAACTTGACTTGTCTAAAGGTTATTGGCAAGTGCCTTTAGCAGAGCATGCCAAACCTCTTACTGCTTTTTCTACACCTAGGGGTCTATTTCAATGGAATGTTATGCCTTTTGGTCTCATGAACGCCCCTGCCACTTTCGTTCGCATGATGCGTCGAAATCTGTCACATCGTTCGGATGTCATCGCATACTTAGATGACATCTGTCTCTTCAGTGATACCTGGGAAGATCACTATTTAGGGTTATATGACTTACTGTCCACTCTACGTGAGAATAATTTGACAGCGAAACCTTCTAAAGCTTTTGTTGGTTTTGGTGAAATCTCTTTCCTGGGTCATCGTGTTGGTCATGGTCTCTTGAAGACAGAAGACCACAATACTTCCAAAATACTGAACATCTCTGTTCCTAAAACGAAGAAACAAGTTAGGAGTCTCTTAGGTTTAATTCAATTTTATGGGAGATTTATTCCAAATTTATCTTCGATCATGGCACCTCTCTCAACATTGTTGAAGGAAGGTTCGCCTAATCTGGTCCGTTGGTCTGAAGAATGCCAATCTTCACTAGACCAAATCAAGAATATATTTTCTTCTCCTCCCATCTTAAGATTACCTACTCTTGATAGGACTTTTGTTCTTCGGAGTGATGCTTCATCCATTGGGATTGGAGCAGCACTGATGCAAGAATATGCAAATACTCTGCATCCTGTTATGTACATTTCTAGAAAACTAAATGCGGCAGAGAGGAACTACTCGGTTTTAGACCGTGAGTTGTTAGCGATGGTTTGGTCAATTCTAAAGCTACAAAGATTCCTCCTGGGCGCACATTTCATTCTAGAGACTGATCAGAAAGCTCTTACAGCTATTCAGACTAAGAATTTGAAGAGTTCGAGATCCACTCGATATGCTATAGCTCTTCAACCTTTTCACTTCACGGTACGAGCTATCCGTGGTGCGGATAATGTGATGGCTGACATTTTGTCTAGATGCCCACATGACTCCAACTAATACTTCTGTCCTATATTTCCATATATTACAGAGTCATAACACACCTATATTTCTACAATAGATTAGCACATCTGTACTTACTTTATATGTACACACTATCGTGCTTTGTTGTCATCTTCTTCTGTTCGTTTTTTAAGATGATAGAGGAGGACTGAGTAGTTAATATAAGGGCCGTTAGTTTACTAAACAGCCACAATTATTAATAATGTATTGTACCTTATGAAGCATATTAGTTATTAATTAGCATTATATTGCTTGTACTTTCTCAGAATGTCATTGTTGAGCTGAGGACTTACCTTACTAGTATCAAGCATGACGAGTTCTAGATTGTGTACTTACCCTCGGAATACCAGAGCATATGTCCTGGATCGTCATGTAGTTTAACTTTACTATGTACTTATGTCATTACATGTCAAATAATGTACTATTTAAATTTTCCTATCAGATTTGTACATCCATTTTTAAAGACAATATTAGAGTATGCTGTTTAATGATGATTATGGTAACTTGCATACGTATATTGTGTTTACATGCTAACGTGATGTGTGTTGGTGACACCTCCCCGATGTGAATATTTTTTTGAGACATATTTATTTTTCTGTTGAGGTATATCCTCACCAGACACTCTATATTTAGCCTCATGTTAGGCAATTTAATTAATTATCAGCGCATAATTCGTGCGTTTTGAGCCGCTTATCGCATGCTCTTTGATATTTAAAAAAAAAAAATATGTTCCACATTTTTTTTTTTAATCGGGAGGAGGTGGTGATATGTTGCGTGATAAATTCTCGCAACATCGTTTTATTACAATATCTATTTTATAACGCAAGGGCAACAACTGCTTGAAATTTATAGTCACTTTTCTCGGTAAGCATTTGTCTTCCCGCGTTGGTATTGAATGCAGTTAAGTTTTGAGCTGTGGTCTTTTTGCGCTGGACTGCGCATGACTGGTCTTGTTTTTTTTGGTCGATCGGTTTCCGCCCACCACTAGTGGAGTGAGCGATTTGAATGGCGAAAGAGATGCCTCGTTGAAGAGGGGATCTCCGCTATTTTTTTGTTCTGCCAGGGATGTGTAGTCCTCTTAATGGATATTTCGTTTATTCGAGATAATACCTCTAGTGTTTCCCACATGTCGGGAGGCGTGATATTTCTGTGTATTTCCTGAAGGCAAGGTAAATTGACTTTTCATTAACTCTATCGATTTTTGGTCGTGAGCGATTTCGATTCATAGCCTGTCTTCGAAAGTCGTCGTCACGAGATGTTTTCCCAGCTCACATGTCGCTGTATTGTACTGCATCGGTTGATGCATGTCCCAAGGACCATTACTTGCTACTTTGTTAAATGAACTAGGTTTGGAAAACCTTTATTATCTAGAGGATATTTTTGAGGACATTATTTATACTTCGGCAGACGTGTCTGTCTTGCTGAAGTCAGACTAAGGAGAGTGAACTGATCTCATACATCTGGTTATCTCCTGGCTGTTATAGAAAAGGATGGAGTTTTTCACCTGACTACATTTACAGCACTATGAAATATAACGTGCATCTGACTCATCATTGTAATGCTGTCTACCGTCTATTGCTGTATTGAATGTTGCTGTGATAATGACTGTTTGATGTGCCTACACATTTGCGTAACCATTTTGTCACTGTGGCGTCCACAATAAATAATGAAGAAAAACGTCAACGGCTGTTACAAGAATCATTGACTTTATACGTCGTGAGTTTACTGACGTCCTATGTGGATTGCCCTGTTATTTTTGTATGAACATTGTTTGACTGAACACATCTGCACACTACACAAAACCAGACATGCGGATACCATCCATCATCATATGGCATCACGCATCAATGTGTTTACATAGTCATTGTTTACAGTTATAGTAATTAGTTAATGGGCTATGCTAATGTACTGTTACTACTACACTGATGATAAATGAATGATGAATAGTGTCGTGCACTATTGAATGAGAAGTGCACTTATGATCAAGAATTGAGTGTTGATATTTCATATACAAGTTCTTTGATTGGAGACTTGTTTCCCACAGAGATTGGGATGATAATATAGTGTTGTGATTTAACAAGTGCTTTATTTAAGACTTGTTATGATTAAATTTTAAATAAGATAATTAATTATTTCAGGTTGTGGACTCATATGTTAGACAACATGTCTACACTTGAGTACTTTATTGAGCAGGGTAAATTGCTTGGGAAGACTGGTGATAAGTTAGAAGAATTTGCAACTGCTCAATATGATAAAGCAATGGAAGCTGAACAAAAGAAACTGCAGATGCAGGTGGATGAAAAAAGATTCCAAATGGAAATGGAAAAACAGAAAAGGGAATCAGAAGCTGAGGAGAGAAAACTCCAGCTACAACTAGAAGCTGAAAGACTTCAAAAAGAAGCTGAGAATAAAAGACTTGAAAAAGAAGCTGAGAATAAAAGACTTGAAAAAGAAGCTGAGAATAAAAGACTTGAAAAAGAAGCTGAGAATAAAAGACTTGAAAAAGAGGCTGAGAATAAAAGACTTGAGAAAGAAGCTGAAAGACTTCAAATAAAGGCTCAGGCTGAGGAAAGAAGATTACAGAGAGAGTCTGATGAGAGGAAAGAGAAAGCAAAAATGGAACATGAAGAAAAGGTCTTAGCTTTAGAGTTGGAAAAATTGAAATTGATGAACATGAGTAATGGTAATGATTCAAACAAGGGTTCATCTTCTGGTAAGGCTAATAATGATACTTTTAAGATTAAGTTACCAACATTTAGTCCTTCCAGTGATGACATAATGTTCTATCTGGACAGATTTGAACAAGCATGTACAGCTCATAACATAGACAAAGCAAAATATGTTTATCAGTTATCAGGGATACTGACAGGTAAAGCTCTAAGTATATTAAATATGGTGGATGAACCTGACAAGAACAATTATGAGGTTGTCAGGGCCGCTTTGTTAAAGAAATATCAGCTTAACGAAGACGGCTATCGTCTACAATTTAAAAACATGTTGCCTGAAACTGGAGTTGAATTCTCCGAGTTTATAGCAAGAATACGCATTACTTTCTCACGATGGGTTGAACTATCTAAGACGGAAAAAACTTATGAAGGACTTATGGACTTAATACTTAGAGACAAAGTCATGTCGTCTGTCAATGAGTCTTTCCTTGCTTTCCTTCATGAACGTAAACCTAAAACAATAAAAGAAATGGAAGATTTCTGTTGCCAATATGTAACTGCGCACCCACACATAACCATGGGTAACTCTAAGGTGAAAGAAGGTTTACCAGTTGCTTCGGCAGCACCGTATGGTCAAAACTTTGCTCGTAGATCCCAACAAAATTTTGATAGAAAGGGCAGCGGTAATTTCTGTCAAAATCATGGAAATCAATTTCATGGTGATTCTTCTTCGAAGAATTGGAGACAACCTGATAGTACTCGTTACTATCACCCTAATAATTATAGGCATTTCAAAAGAGGATATGGTAATAGAGGTTATTCCTGCCGAAGACCTCAAAACCAAACAAATAGATGTTCGCATCAATGTGAACATGATAGTAATCGTGGAAACTGGAATTCGAATCATGATAACAATTACAATAGAGACAATAATAACTGCAGAGATAATAATAACTCTGATAACTTCAGAGGTAATAATAGTCGGGGTAGATCTCAACACAAAAAAAAGAGATATCAGCAGGCTAATTCTGTACAACAGGAAACTCAGGGAGCCTGTAATCAGGTCGTTGATAATAAAAACTTTGACGCGGTCACTGGTTCTGCTTTTGACTTTGAGAGAGCAAACAAATGCCCCCAATGCAGTACTTTATTCGAACCGGGTACCATAACTACTTTGAGTTGTGGTCACCCTCTTCCCGCTCTTCCTGCTGCTGTTGCGCATGACGGGAGGGGTTCTTTAATCCTACATAAGGGTCTTGTTAATGATACTCCGGTCTCACTACTTTTCGATTCCGGATGCACCACTATTGGTGTTAGACAATCGCTTGTAGATCCATCTTGTGCTACAGGAAAGGTTATTAAATGTGTCACATTTGGCGGCACTCTAGAAAAATATCCTACTGCTGTAATTCGCATTGCCACTCCTTTCTTTACTGGAGATGTGCATGCTTGTCTCTTACCTAATCCTATTGCGGACCTTATTATTGGTCGTATTCACGGAGTTAGGGAGTGTACCCCACAGCAGATTGCTGCTTGGGAAGATAATAACATGCAAGCTACAAATGCAGTGGTTACAAGAGCACAAGCTCTACAAACACCCGAAACTTCACTGAATAGTGATAATGAAGTTGATAGCCAAGATAGTCACTTAGTAATCACTCGTGACTCTTTCATAAAATTGCAAGAAGAAGATCCTTCTTTAAAAAAATTCTTCATTCTTGCGAAGAAAGGTGATCCGAATCAGGATACAAATAGAAAATCTTGGATTGCAATGAGAAACGGCGTACTTGTACGTATGGTACAAGATTCGACTACGTCGGCACATTCGCAAATTCTTGTTCCCAAGAGCATGAGAGTGCAAATATTGCAACATGCTCATGACTCGCAATGTGCTGGACATATGGGTTTTTCCCGTACGAAGTCGAGAGTCCTTGCGGCTTTCTTTTGGCCTTTTGTCAACAAGGACATTCGTATTTACTGCCGATCATGCAAGGTATGTCAGGAGGTCAAATCTAGAGGACCACGACATGCTGCGCCTATCCAGGCTGCTGACATTCCTATTCGGCCGTTTCAGAAAATGGCCATAGATATTATTGGCCCTTTTAAGGTCAAGTCGGCCAGAGGACATCAGTTCATCCTTACATGTGTCGATATGTGCACACGTTGGCCAGAGGCTATTCCTCTTAAGAGCATATCTACTACAGATATCGCAGATGCTCTTTGGTTGATATTTTCTCGCTTGGGGTTCCCCAGAGAAATATTGTCAGACCATGGCACTCAACTCATATCTGACACTATGTCACAGGTAATGTCTACCTTACATATTGAACGATCTCTCAGTAGTATCTACCATCCTATGTCTAATGGGTTAGTTGAGCGTCTGAATAGAACGCTCAAGACTTTGCTTGGTAAGATAACTGAAGATCATCCTCAAGATTGGGACAGGGTTTTACCCGCGGCTCTCTTTGCCTATAGAGAAGTCCCTAATGAACACACAGGATTTTCTCCCTTCGAACTTGTCTTTGGCGCGCGTCCGCGCGGCCCTATGTCTTTATTACACGATCTCATCACTGCCGATGATATTAGCGATGAAACTCAATCCTCATATGAGTATGTCATTGCTCTTAGACAAAAGATCATTGAGGCATGTAAGCTAGCAACTGCTTCATCAGAAATTGCTAAAGAGAAGGCAAGGCAGTTTGCTAACAAGAATAGATGTCTACGACAACTTTGTCCAGGTGACAAAGCATTCGTCCTACTCCCCAGTAGGGAAAATAGACTTCTTATTGCATGGAAAGGTCCGTATGCAATAGTCTCTGGGATTTCCGATGTTGACTATGTGGTCGATATTGATGGAAAGCATAAAACTTTCCACATAAACATGCTTTCGGAATTTCACGAACGTCCGGACTATTTGCTGCCTATTTTCCAGGCAACGGATGATGCTCCTGCACCTCACGGTCATTATTCATCCCTGTCTGTCATACAGGATGAGGAATCTACCTTCTCTGATGTCAATCTTCCCCTTCCAGTGGTTCCATTACATTCCACGGAATCTTGGAAAAAAACGTTTCTGTTTCTCCTAATCTTTCTGGTGACGAACATCGACAAGTCTCGTCGATGTTACAAACATTTCAGGATGTTCTCACTGACATTCCTGGACACACAGATGTCATAGAACATGACATAATTCTTACCGACAATAATCCAATTAGGGTTAGGCCTTATCCTATTCCTATACACTTTCAGTCGCAAGTGGAAAAGGAATTGGATGAAATGATTCAATTAAATATAATTGAACCATCGACTTCACCATATTCTTCTTCCATGGTTATTGTCCGGAAGAAGGATAAGAACATACGAATTTGCGTTGATTATCGCAAATTGAATCAGGTCACAAAGTTCGATGCTGAACCGATGCCTTTGTTAGAAGATCTACTGATTAGACTTTCTAATTCTAGATTCTTCACTAAACTTGACTTGTCTAAAGGTTATTGGCAAGTGCCTTTAGCAGAGCATGCCAAACCTCTTACTGCTTTTTCTACACCTAGGGGTCTATTTCAATGGAATGTTATGCCTTTTGGTCTCATGAACGCCCCTGCCACTTTCGTTCGCATGATGCGTCGAATTCTGTCACATCGTTCGGATGTCATCGCATACTTAGATGACATCTGTCTCTTCAGTGATACCTGGGAAGATCACTATTTAGGGTTATATGACTTACTGTCCACTCTACGTGAGAATAATTTGACAGCAAAACCTTCTAAAGCTTTTGTTGGTTTTGGTGAAATCTCTTTCCTGGGTCATCGTGTTGGTCATGGTCTCTTGAAGACAGAAGACCACAATACTTCCAAAATACTGAACATCTCTGTTCCTAAAACGAAGAAACAAGTTAGGAGTCTCTTAGGTTTAATTCAATTTTATGGGAGATTTATTCCAAATTTATCTTCGATCATGGCACCTCTCTCAACATTGTTGAAGAAAGGTTCGCCTAATCTGGTCCGTTGGTCTGAAGAATGCCAATCTTCACTAGACCAAATCAAGAATATATTTTCTTCTCCTCCCATCTTAAGATTACCTACTCTTGATAGGACTTTTGTTCTTCGGAGTGATGCTTCATCCACTGGGATTGGAGCAGCACTGATGCAAGAATATGCAAATACTCTGCATCCTGTTATGTACATTTCTAGAAAACTAAATGCGGCAGAGAGGAACTACTCGGTTTTAGACCGTGAGTTGTTAGCGATGGTTTGGTCAATTCTAAAACTACAAAGATTCCTCCTGGGCGCACATTTCATTCTAGAGACTGATCAGAAAGCTCTTACAGCTATTCAGACTAAGAATTTGAAGAGTTCGAGATCCACTCGATATGCTATAGCTCTTCAACCTTTTCACTTCACGGTACGAGCTATCCGTGGTGCGGATAATGTGATGGCTGACATTTTGTCTAGATGCCCACATGACTCCAACTAATACTTCTGTCCTATATTTCCATATATTACAGAGTCATAACACACCTATATTACTACAATAGATTAGCACATCTGTACTCACTTTATATGTACACACTATCGTGCTTTGTTATCATCTTCTTCTGTTCGTTTTTTAAGATGATAGAGGAAGACTGAGTGGTTAATATAAGGGCCGTTAGTTTACTAAACAGCCACAATTATTAATAATGTATTGTACCTTATGAAGCATATTAGTTATTAATTAGCATTATATTGCTTGTACTTTCTCAGAATGTCATTGATGAGCTGAGGACTTACCTTACTATTATCAAGCATGACGAGTTCTAGATTGTGTACTTACCCTCGGAATGCCAGAGGATATGTCCTGGATCGTCATGTAGTTTAACTTTACTATGTACTTATGTCATTACATGTCAAATAATGTACTAATTAAATTTTTTCCATCAGATTTGTACATCCATTTTTAAAGACAATATTAGATTATGCTATTTAATAATGTCTATGGTAACTTGCATACGTATATTGTGTTTACATGCTAACGTGATGTGTGTTGGTGACACCTCCCCGATGTGAATATTTTTTGAGACATATTTATTTTTCTGTTGAGGTATATCCTCACCAGACACTCTATATTTAGCCTCATGTTAGGCAATTTAATTAATTATCAGCGCATAATTCGTGCGTTTTGAGCCGCTTATCGCATGCTCTTTGATATTTAAAAAAAAAAAATATGTTCCACATTTTTTTTTTTATCGGGAGGAGGTGGTGATATGTTGCGTGAGAAATTCTCGCAACATCGTTTTATTACGATATATATTTTATAACGCAAGGGCAACAACTGCTTGAAATTTATAGTCACTTTTCTCGGTAAGCAGCTGTCTCCTCGCGTTGGTATTGAATGCAGTTAAGTTTGCTATGCTAGGCCGTTTTCTCAGAAAACGGTTGGCAACCTGTTGGGTTATCCTTTTAAGGTAATCATTCTTACGCTGGTTCGTAGTAAAGGTCCTTGCGTCTTAAGTTCTGAGCTGTGGTCATTTTGCGCTGGACTGCGCATGACTGGTCTTGCTTCTTGGTCGAGCGATTTCCGCCCACCAGTCAGTCGAGTGAGCGATTTTGAATAGCTAGGGGGATGCCTCGCTGAAGAGGGGATCTCCGCTATTTTTTTTTGTTCTGTCAGGAATGTGAAGTCCTCTTAATGGATATTTCGTTTATTCGAGATAATACCTCTAGTGTATTTCCACATGCCGGGGAGGCGTAATATTTCTGTGTATTTCCTGAAGGCAAGGTAAATTAACCTTTCATTAACTCTATCGATTTTTTGGTCGTGAGCGATTTTTGATTCATAGCCTGTCTTCGAAAGGCGTCGTCACGAGATGTTTTTCCCAGCTCACATGTCGCTGTATTGTACTGCATCGGTTGATGCATGTCCCAAGGACCATTACTTGCTACTTTGTTACATGAACTAGGTTTGGAAAACCTTTGTTATCTAGAGGATATTTTTGAGGACATTATTTATACTTCGGCAGACGTGCCTGTCTTGCTGAAGTCAGATTAAGGAGAGTGAACTGATCTCATACATCTGGTTATCTCTGGCTAAGATAGAAAGGGATGGAGAATTTTCCCGACTACATTACAGCCTTATAATGTATTGACATGCCTGTGAATCACCTTTATTATGATGCTGTCTACCGTCCATTGCTATACTGACATTGTTGCTGTGATAATGACTGTCTGATGTACCTACATATTCGCGTATACATTTTGTCACTGTGGCGTCCACAATAAATGATACAGAAAAACGTCACTAGCTGTTACAAGCATCATTGACTTTATACGTCGTGAGTTAACTGACGTCTTTGTATGGATTGCCCTGTTTTTGTATGATCATTGTTTGACTGTACATCATCTACACACTTCACAAAACCAGACCACGGGCACCATCACTCACCTCATGGTGCACGCGTCATTTGGCGGCCAATTACTCAATCATAATATAAATTGGGCGTCATCAGCCCCCTTCATGTTCAAGGCATATTTATCGCCCATATATTTTCGATGTGCGCGCAGCACGCTGGGATGTGAAGAGTCTGACTCCAGTAGAAGATTTATTAACTGGTGCCCGGATTGCGTCCAACATACATTCAACATTCCAGTATTTCCACATAGAGGCGTAGAGGAGGATACAAGAGCATTAAGTGTCAAACGATCTAAGTGACATTTAGTAGAAGACAGTGCTGAAACTTGATGAGATAAGTATGCGATAAAATCTTATTATTCATAACTTAAATTATCTCACACATACTAATTCATTATTATTATTAAGAGATGAAAGTTAATGATGTATTTTTATTTTACTATAAAGTAAAGTTTGTTCTTTGATCTATATATACTAATCAACTTCGCTAATGCGTTGACTCATTCATCATCATTGTCGTGTTCTCTCCCTATGAATCACGACAACACAAACGTAGCTGGTACCCATGACAAGAAGCCTGTATCAATCATTCACATGTTCGCCTGTATCAATCATTCACATGCTCTTGTCATGATATTTTCTGTAGCAATTTATTTGACATGATGAGGTTGCCAGCCCCGTGCACAACTTAATCGTCTTGTACGAGAAGTAGCAGTCCTGTTCTTTCTTTATCTGACCAGAAGCCCCAGGAGCTACACGCTGGCCTCATCCCATCTCAACTATAGCACATTTCACTAGCTTTGCCCAACTTCAAAATGCTATATCTCAGCGAATATATAACGCATAGAAGTGAAATTTTGTGTGTGAATTTGAAATGGTATAGACCTTATGAATAAAATTTTTCATTAAAATGCGGCCATTGGTTTCAATTTTTGTTTTTTTTTGCGATATAATATCAAAATCCTACTTGCCAACACACATCACACACACACATATTGAAATGTCTACAGTAAATTATACGACCTCATTTGCACATGATTGGTTTATCAAACAATTGGCATGATTTTAGCGTGAAATTGCGTGAAATTGCACTTCTTGAACATAAAATAGTTTATATCCGGTGTTACGCACACATTGTCAATCAAAGGTGTGTCTACAAAAAGTATTGTGTGGTTAAGTAGGAAAAATGAGTCTGCGAGTACATTTTATGACATTACAGCAAATCACAAATAGGATTTTAAAGTATTTCTGCAATGAACCTACTCGAGGAAAACTATATCATTCTATTTCAAACCCACAAAAGAGGACTATTCGTGCGTTGGGGATAAGCGAACGATCATTGCACCGCTGGATAGCGACATCTGAAATGTCTAATTCCAGTGTTTTACACACGAAAATTAGGCCAAGAGTGGTGGATAATTTTGACAGAGAATTGATCCGCAGAGAAATTTGCAATATGTTTCACAATAATGAGGCAGTGACTTTAAGGAAATTGAAAATTTGGTTAAGAAAGAATGACATTGATATTTCCAAATCTACGCTATGGAGGACTATTAGGAGTTTGGGATTCACTTTTAGAAAATATGTTGCTGGTAGAAACCTTATTTGTGAGAAGCCTCATATAGTTGCAAAGAGAAACAAATATTTACGCGAGGTCAGAGAAATGAAAAGAGATTGTTATGATTTTGTCTATTTAGATGAAACTTGGATCAATGCGCACCACAGTAATGAACGAGAATGGCAATCATCTGATGGGACAACTAAGAGACTAGTACACGGCTGTTTGTGCCCTATACCAGAGCGCTCTTTTAGTTTCGGTGACCGGAATTCTGACACCGGGTATAAAATTTTCGTGTGCACCGTAAAAGACTATTTACGTTTTTGGCGGGGAAAATCAGCTGATGTGTGTGTAAAATCAGTAAAATATAAATCATTACACACTCGTTCTGGATAAACATAGCGCTAAAATTCTTTTGTGTACTATAACTTTGTTCTCTGCTCTATTTTTGATTGCATTTTTATTTGTTTGAAATTAGTTTTGACGGAGTTACAGACTTTTGAAAACAGCGTCATCATTTGAGGAAATTCATAAAATAAGTCATCTTTTTATTAATTTAGTATGTAAAAATTGGCCCATTCGTTTGAGTTTATAATTATAAAGACTTCTCGAAGGGAAGCTAAAGATTATTTCCAAATACTTTTTTTTTTTTGGTTTCATATCTTGAGAATGTGTGGTAGTCAGTTTTGTGAGTTTGGCATTACAAGAACAAGCATATTGTCACCAGATTTTATAGCATTTAAATTACTGTAAACGCATTGCTGATACTCACAAATCTTAAATAAGGTTGTAACAAAATAACTTTGTAAAGCACCATCTGTTTTTGCATTTTCATTCATTTATAATGATATTTAGCTACGTATATAAGCGTCAGAAAACATGTAAATCTATAGATAGATTACTTCCACATACTTTGTTCTATCTTTCAAGTCTTGTTAATCTTGTATTTATAATATGAATTTTTTTTTTAAAATTGTGTGTGAGATAAGGACTGTTCCATTAGTGTTCTTTGGTAGACAATCCTGTGCACACGACGGCTGCCAAAGAATTCTAAGTAACTGTTTGTATATCTTCTTTCATTCACAGATAAAGCATTCTACATCCTGGTGTTAGACTTGATAGTCCCAAATATTCCTCTATCTTTATACATGCACAAGTAAACTATACTACATAACAACGAAATGGAACATACTGTTTTGCATCATATGAATTGTGCCAGTGCACTGTGCAGAGCCTGTGGCAAGAGAGCATTAACTTCCAAAACAACACGTTCAATTCAGAAAGCGCTGAACTGTTCTAAATTACGTTAATGATCTGTTCTTTGTGTTTGGAATTAACGTATCAGATGATAAACCCACACAGCATTCGACTATATTTTGTAAGAAGTGTTACTTACGAATACAAAATTCAAAAAGGAGGCATAATGAAAAGTGTCTTGAAACAGCCAAGTTACTATCGGAAAACAGTCAGCACATCTGGAAAGACTAAAACCATAATTTAACTATAAGTGAATGTCAACTGTGCAATTATGTTGCAAAGACATCTTTTGGTGTTTTAAAAACAAAAAGCTGCTCTATCCCCTGTAATGTTCTTTCTGACCCCTCCATGTCTAGTCAGTCATTTAGCTGTAGTCAGGATAGCTCTGTACAGTAGTAGGTTGATGTGCCTGCCCACATTAGTGATGATATTGTTCAACTGGAGGTTGATGTGCCAGCTCACATTAAAGGCGATACCATTATTCATTTGGAGGTGGATAACACTACTCACCCTAGCATGCCAGTTTTTGTTGCCACATCTACACCTACCAAGTCAGTTATACATACGACAAGTACATCCACCTCGCCTGTCTTCAAAAGCGACATCACAGTACAACAGTTACTTGCTAAGCCACCTTCACAACCACTAACACAAAAGGAAGAACCCCTATTCACATCCATTGTTAGAAAAAAACTAAAAACAGCAAAAAGTAATATCATAAAATGCAAAACCAGAGGACAGCCTATTGTACTACAAAAACTAATTAAACATAGAAGAGAAACATCAGTCACCAGAACGCCAACAAACGTAAGCGATCTCAATTGCTCCACACTGTTAGAAAACATATTGCTGGAACATCAACTGGTTCATTAGACCTGCAGCAGGCACATGAACTACAACGCTGTTCACAAACGTCACGTCAGGAAATTTGCAGGAAAGCAGGCATTGAAAGTAGAGTTAGAATATCCAAAAAATTAGCAATAGCCATGAAGGAAACAGTAGGTCTTACGTGGGCAAAGGAGAGAAAACAGAGAAGATTGAAAATTGAAAGACGCGCCAGCGGTATTAAAAATACAACTTCACAATTAAAATTTATAATGGAAACGCATTTGTTACAAATTTATCCATCTGTGAATGTACAGATTCATCCTATAAAAAAAAGGAAGTGTGAATGATAATTGAGCGAAATTTTGGGGCTAGAGCAAATTATGGCAGTTGTTGCTTGAGATTGACAGAATTAACAGAGTGTGGAAATCATTTAATAGATGTATTTATTAAATACACCTATTTATCTATTAAATTGAACATTTCGTTTTACTCATGACCATACTTATTTTTACATGACCATCGTGATGTATGATTGAGATAATTGTTAGCTCTCATGTTTTTGGGGACAATTGGGTGTGTTATTTTAAGGTAATAAATGTGGACGTGCAATTTAATGTTTCAATAATTAATGTTTGACGCATGAAACCAAAACAAAACTTTGATATCCATTTTCTGCAGGTTTTCTACTTTTAATTTCTGTAATTTGATATGCATGTTGATTGTGACGTATTTAGTGAAAATTGCATTATAAACAAACCATAACAAAATATAAAAAAAACGTAAATTTTACACTATTTCAGATTATTATATCTTCTGTTCTAATTGTGATAAAATGTTTGTTCTTGTTCTAAAGTTTACTCTAACATTTCTAGTCTAGCTTTACGCAAAATTAAAGCCGGTATTTATAATAATAAAGTAGCCTAAAAACATTTATTAAGCCCTATCAAAAGTAAAATCCGCCACCTTTTTTTCCAGTTAGGAAGTTACCACGTGACCTCTGACACGATAGCTATAAATAGCGCGGTCGGGGAAAAAGGGGAAATAACTAAAAGATCGCTGGCAAACAGCCGTGAGTACCAAGCAGCAAATACGGCTGTTTGTGCCTTTTACCCGAGCGATCTTTTAGTTTCGGTGACCGGAATTCTGACACCGGACACAAAATTTTCATATGCACCGTAAAAAAAACTACTGAGGGTTTTGGCGGGGAAAATCAGCTGTTGTGTGTGTAAAATCAGTAAAATATAAATCATTACACACTCGTTCTGGATAAACACAGCGCTAAAATTCTTTTGTGTACTATAACTTTGTTCTGTGTTCTATTTGTGATTGCATTTTTATTTGTTTGAAATTAGTTTTGACGGAGTTACAGACTTTTGAAAATAGCGTCATCATTTTAGGAAATTCATAAAATAAGTCATCTTTTTATTAATTTAATATCTAAAAATCGGCCCATTCGTTTGAGTTTATAATTATAAAGACTTCTCGAAGGGAAGCTAAAGATTATTTCCACATACTTTTTTTTTTGGTTTCATATCTTGAGAATGTGTGGTAGTCAGTTTTGTGAGTTTGGCATTACAAGAACAAGCATATTGTCACCAGATTTTATAACATTTAAATCACTGTAAACGCATTCCTGATACTCGCAAATCTTAAATAAGGTTGTAAAAAAAAAACTTTTTGTAAAGCACCATCTGTTTTTGCATTTTTATTCATTTATAATGATATTTAGCTGCGTATATAAGCGTCAGAAAACATGTAAAGCTATAGATAGATTACTTCCACAATACTTTGATCTATCTTTCAAGTCTTGTTAATCTTGTATTTATAATATGAATGTCTTTATTTAATTGTGTGTGAGATAAGGACTGTTCCATTAGTGTTCTTTGGTAGACAATCCTGTGCACACGACGGCTGCCAAAGAATTCTAAGTAACTGTTTGTATATCTTCTTTCATTCAAAGTTACAATGCAGGTAGTAAATTTAGAGAAACCAAATTCTAAATCTAATACCATCCTTTTATCAATTGCTAGAGTCAGAGATACATATGATAATTTAGAAATATTTATGAATGGCATGAAAGCTCAGATAGAGTCACTAAAAGATTTAGAGTGGGATGGTAAAAAAGTTGTTGTTTTCTTATTCGGGGATTATGACCTTTTGATGAAAATGTTTGGTTTGTCAGGAGCTCAAGGAATATACCCTTGTCTGTGGTGTGTCCAGCAAAACAAGGAAATAAAGACATCAAGAGAGCGTACAACTTGGAAACCAAGAAGTTTGGCAATGTTGATAATAGATTACAATAGATATATGAAATATGGGAAAGGGAATAAAAGGCAAGTAGCACGTTACCATAATTGTTTACACAAACCAATGCTAGAGATTGAAATTGAAAATGTAGCTCCTCCTTACCTTCATATTTTATTAGGCATTGTTTTGAAACACCACAGACTTCTAGAACAGGTAGCCGATACAATAGATGCAAAGATATTTGAGAATCCGCAAGAGATACATGCAAACATTAGTCCTTTGAAGAACTTGAAGAGATTTGGTAGGAACTGAAAACAGGCAGAAGAATTAGAAGCTAAAATTGAATTTTTTTCAGGCAGGTATTGAACTTTGTGAGGATAAGGAGGAGACAGATAGTTTTAAAGTTAAACTTGAAAATGCACAAGATGCGCTGGCCAAACTTCAGTTTCAAGATCTGTGTGCTAGGTCTGGTCCAGTTTGCTTACACCTGGACAAGGTACTAGCCAAACACAAAATCATACCACAGGCTTATCATAGCAGAGCATTCATAGGGAATCACTGCCACAGATATCTCACACAAAAAGTTTATAAAGATCTTACAAGAGCAATCATTACACAAACACTGAAAATTACAGACAAACAAGATATAACTAACATAGCTTTTATTGCCCAAGAACAATTCAACTCACTGAAAGAAGCATTTGAGAAAGCACATAACAAAATATCACACAGTAAACCAATTAGTAAAGAATCAATAACAGCATCAATAGAGACTTATATGTCTTTGTTCAGAAAGCTATTCCCCAGTAAAACAATTCCTAAACAGCACATATTAGAAAAACATTGCGCAGACTGGATCAGAACTCATGGCTTTGGAATGCGCATGCATGGAGAGCAAGGAGGAGAATTTGTACATTCCACTATTTCCAAAATTGAAAGACGCGCCAGCGGTATTAAAAATATAACTTCACAATTAAAATTTATAATGGAAACTCATTTGTTACAAATTTCTCCATCTGTGAATGTACAGATTCATCCTATTAAAAAAAAAGGAAGTGTGAGTGATAACTGAGCGAAATTTTGGGACTAGAGAAAATTATGGCAGTTGTTGCGTGAGAGTGACAGAATTAACAGAGTGTGGAAATCATTTAATATATGTATTTATTAAATACACCTATTTATCTATTAAATTGAACATTTCGTTTTACTCATGACCATACTCATTTTTACATGACCATCGTGATGTATGATTGAGATAATTGTTAGCTGTCATGTTTTGGGGACAATTGGGTGTGTTATTTTAAGGTAATAAATGTGGACTTGCAATTTAATGTTTCAATAATTAATGTTTGACGCATGAAACCAAAACAAAACTTTGATATCCATTTTCTGAAGGTTTTCTACTCATGATTTCTGTAATTTGTTATGCATGTTGATTGTGACCGTTCTAGTGTAAATTGCATTAGAAACAAACCATAACAAAATATAAAAAAAACGTAAATTTTACACTATTTCAGACTATTATATCTTCTGTTCTAATTGTGATAAAAGGTTTGTTCTTGTTCTAAAATTTACTCTAACATTTCTAGTCTAGCTTTATGCAAAATTAAAGCCGGTATTTATAATAATAAAGTAACCTAAAAGCATTAATTAAGCCCTATCAAAGGTAAACATCGCCACATTTTTTTTCCGTTAGGAAGCTGACCACGTGACCTCTGCCAAGATAGCTATAAATATCTCGGTCAGGGAAAAAAGGGAAACAACTAAAAGATCGCTGGCAAACAGCCGTGCAAAGGACATTAAATTAATATGAAACAATATAAAGGTATGTTATCAGGCACTCGCAGGAAATAAAGAAGTAGAACACCAGACAACAGAAAAACAACAGACATGAGTGGCTTACCCAGGATTTGAACACTGGACCTTCCGTGCGACAACCCCGCCTAGCCATGCAAGCGAATCACACTATCCGCCCTGCCATCTACGCATCATCAAAAATGATGTTTCAATGGCAGGTCAACAGTGCGAACCACAATACATGACACCAGAAGTCCACCATGGGCAGTTCAGCTTATTAATGATGCAATCACTTCTGTTGTATTTCTATCAAGCAGTATAGGCCGAATCCAACAAGACAAGGACCTTAATACTGTGTCCAGTAAATGATAGTAGACTAGAACAGTGAGAACAGGATAGTGGGTAGGTTTGGTATTGTATAAACATTTATTACACATAAGGGAGGGAAACCCGAGGCCTGTAAACAGTAAATTAATATGAAACAAATATAAAGGTATGTTATCAGGAACTCGCAGGAAATAAAGAAGTAGAACACCAGACAACAGAAAAACAACAGACATGAGTGGCTTACCCAGGATTTGAACACTGGACCTTCCGTGCGACAACCCCGCCTAGCCATTCTGATGTTTCCCCCTCTATTCTTACGGCTGCCTGTTGTTCTTGTTCTAAAATTTACTCTAACATTTCTAGTCTAGCTTTATGCGAAATTAAAGCCGGTATTTATAATAATAAAGTAGCCTAAAAGCATTAATTAAGCCCTATCAAAGGTAAACATCGCCACATTTTTTTCCCGTTAGTGTTATATAAAACAAATACTGTGGTTTTATTTTTATTTTTTTAATTCTTTCACGAAATTAGTAGCGCTCGACAAATAAAAAGTGCGTAAAAATTGGTGTGCATGAGCCCTCACCCCATATACAAATCATGAAAACTTGAAAGTTTTTGTTAAAACCACTTAATATCAGGGAACACTCTTTGAAAACAATCCACGCACTTTCACGCGAAATGTTGTCATCAAAGAACTTTTAAATTGAATCTAAAATAACATAATTCTTGCCGTGTGTACGTTGGTCAGAGCTGAGGAATGCAACCGTGTTGAAAAATTGTATTGTTTCCATTATATATACTCTCCCGAAAATAGTTACAATCAACAAAGAAAAACGTTCAAATGACGGTGTTCATGAACAGTTTGATTACACTGTATAATGGAAAGAAACGTAAAACACTCTAAGAATGTACTTCTTTCTGCTCATCCGGGAACGGAAACAGCACACTATAATTAAAAAACCCGTCAAGTTTGACTGGTTATTGCTAGTTATTTATCATAATTACTCACTCTCTTGGTCCACTTTACACAGAAATAAGGTCAGATTTAAATAATTATGACGGTTCATAAATTATTACATCGGCTATTTGGCTTGGCTCGTCATGGTTTATGACAGTCAAAACTGCCTTACAAACAAAATTAAGTACAATGAATATATTATTGTGGCGTGAATCGTCTCCCTTGCTTCGCAGTCAACAGTCGCCTACCTTAGGGATTCAGCCGTCGGTCAAGATTACTTTTGACAGAGATATAAATGATGCTTCTGTTTAAGGGGACCTCAAAGGATGTGAAAGAAAAGCAAGCATAACTATTGAGATCATCTAAGCTATCATAAACTTATATTCTCCCACTCCTTCTATGAGGAAATTTTGACTCGTAGTTTTTTTTAGCCCCGAGCTGAAGGTGGTGCAGCAACTATTAATTTTATAGCTTTATATTTGTTTGTATTTAACACAATATGAGTCATACGGGTGCAGACATACAATGCACACAGAAATGAATAATCCAACGACAGCTTTAAAGTTTGGTTTGGTTTTAAGGACTATCTTCATTGCACAGAGACTACTCCATCAGTTCTCCGATCTCCTCCCTTAGATCACACAAGGAGGATCTCAGCACAGTGGGCGAACTCCGTAGCACTGGCGAGAATCCCAATGTGTGTATGTCGGAATCACGCATTCTATAAATATTTTTTGTGGTGCGCAGGTTTATAATTTTTTTTTATGTTGCCAGGGCAGCGGCCTGATAGGAATACTCTTTACGATTTCCAACTGCCGTGGGATTTTTAACGAGCACAACTTGCACACGGGATATCCTTTTTTCCCCCCTTAACCGGGAAGGCTTGGCATTCAATCTCACTACCCAAGAAACCAGAGGGGAGTATGTCATTGTGACAGAACTGGGCGGCCCCTCTCGATCTCTGTTTCACTCCGGCTGTAATCGATGCATTTGTGGTACTGATTTTATTGCGTGCTTGTAATTGTCGCACTGTCTTTCTTTTTTCTATACTATGTAGCAGATAGTTTATATTTATAAGTATTCTTTCACTACTTTCAGTATATTGTGTCTTCTCTGTTGTCTGACACTCCTTGCGGATGATAAACACCTCACATTTGCAAGGAGAGGTAGAGATAATATTACGAGAGGCAGGTTGGTAAAATTCCCTTGTACCAAGCTTGGCCGTGGCAGATTAACACGTACATCGACCAGAGCTATCTGCCTTATCATCGATAAGACGGGTGCGCGCATCACCAAAGCTTGGAATACGGGGAGACAACTGATGGACAGACACAGATATGAGATTACGTTCTGATAAAGTAATGAATTTTTTACTTTTGGAACACGTTGTCATATGAGGTTAACGACATGTTTGCGAGTCTGTACGCAAGGCATCGTATGTCTTATTGCCATATATGGTAATACGTGACCTTTTGCTTTACACACCTTATTTCACGTGGCATATTTTGAAAGCACCACATACTACCCCGCCTGTTTGAAAATGATTGGAGGGTGTACTTAACTCCATAAACACCAGGTGTGTGTGAGACCAGAAATATAACCTGACACGTGTCAGTGTTACTCTTCTGCGAAGATCGCTTGCCAGGATACCAGACCTTGCTAGAGTGAAGCCTAGAATTCAGAATTCCTTCTTAACATACCGGACATCTTTTATTTGAAAATTTTGGACGGATTTTCAAAGCCCACGAAATCTATTTCATATTAAATAAGGAAACTGGGACTGAGGAAACTGAAGGACCACACACGAAGTCAGAGAGGGAACGTATTAAATTAACGACACCCCAGACGCGTGTAAGAGACCGATTCAAGTCTCTTTTATTTATCTGAGCAAAAAGTCTGTGAGCCAGGATATGCGCAAGTTGTCTTTTTACATTCTATATTTTATTACTAACATGTGAACTAACATAGATATGTATATTACCATGAGAAGTTTAATGTGTGAAAATCGGTAGTAGATGTCCAAGTCATTTGAGACTGGGAACCTCAGCGTATAGAATGATGATTCATGAACCAACACTGCGCGGGCTGGTGATTGCTTTATTGCTAGTTTCTGAAAGAGAACTAAAAGCATAAATTAGTCCCAAGTTCCATACGGAGCAGGAAGGGAAAGATGAAAGAAATGATGTACATTCTAATTATGATACTTAGATTTTCAAAGCAGTGTAAATGTCCGAGTGAGAGCAGTGTAAACAGAACCCATCAGCGGGAGCAGAAACTACTATTGGCAGCTAAGTGAAAAATGTTCGCTGCCAACGTGAACTTCCTTCATAAGAATTCTTTCATTTATCACTGATGAATCCTTTCTTTTGAACTATTCAAATTATGTCCAAACTGTTAAAACTTAAGTGATTATGAAATGTTGTTATTTGTTATTTAACTTCGATTTAATCATTTTAAAGTTACTGCATGTTTGTCTCAGTCAATTTACTACACACACTCTTAACAGAGCTATACCAGAATAGTAAGAATTCCACTGAGTAAATCAGGGGTGGGGGCTTGAACGAGCTGAAATTAATAAATGCTTAATTCCTTCACAAAAGTTGTCGGCAGATTCGAGAATTAACGTGCTCACCCAAAGCAGCATTGTTTTTGCTTATCTGAATATCTTGTGAAGACTCCCTTTGTAAATTAAGTGTTATTACCCTTCTATCTACATCTCTGCTAAGAGTAATCTTGTTCGAAGGTAGAGTTTTGGTCACTGATGGACCACTACTGCAAAGCAGGAGAAGCAATACCGTCACAGTCATCATTAGGACCACTTGTTCTTATTATATGCCCTCAACTGAGAATCGAACCCGGTACCTCTAGAACTCGAGGCGGACGCCATACCTCTTAGCCACTCCGACTCCCAGCTTTAAAGTTACCAAAACAGGTTTAATAATAATTTATGAGTTTAACAAGATTAGGTTATTTACAAAAAGGAGAAGATAATATTGATCATCATCAGATGATTTAAACCGTGATGGACGTATTGAAAAAATGTTAAATGTCCAGAGGTTGATGTGTTATTGTACTTAGGTTCCGGTGGGGGGGGGTTTGCGTCTGCTTAAGCCGCTATTGGTTCCTGCAGGTTCTTCGGACTGTATTTCTCTTCAATAGTTAAGTATGGTGGCTGTAACAAGTCTCATGCAACACCTGTGAGGTAATCACATAGGTTGTCAAACGTCTTCTGATGTTGGTGTCTAGCGTCGTCAGCTGGCAGCTGCAGCCACAAACCTGTACCACAAACTAAGAGGAAAACAAATGTCTCTTTTGAGTATTGGGTCCCTGTTATGGGTTTCAGGTGCGTTTCACTTCCAACCACTACTTCCATCTTCTTCAAAATATTTTACCCTTCCTGGGTTTTAGGTTTAACTGCAATGACTCGGATGAAAGTGCTTTTGGATAGCGGAAGACCACAGTTGATATATATACATAAGAACCTCTGTCTGTCAGTTTGTGTGTTTGAGTTTCAGTTGACACAACAAGTTATTTTGGTAATGAAAGTTAGACATTAATTGTATTGTTTCTCGTGGTTTACATTAAAAAAAGAATTACAAAAAAAAAAAAAAATGAAGTTTCCTGTTTTCAAAATAAAAACAAGATCTTCATCTGCTAAATTATAAAATGCCAGCTAAGAAAGGATCCCTCTCCCCCCTCCCCCTCGCCCGGCGTAACTGCAAGGCAGCAATGTGGTTTGACTGGATTCTGAAAGAAAATGCAGAAATCCGCTGTTGTAAAAGTAAGTCGGCTACTTCGAACGATATTTTGGGTGACTTTGGGCTATTTGGGGCAATATTGTGTATTACTTCAGGTGATATTTTACCTGACTTTTTGGGCGTCTTTGGGTTCGGTCGATTTTTGAGCTACTTCGGGCGATATTTTGGGCAACTTTGGGCGATATTATGGGCGACTTTGGGCTACTGTGTGCAATATCTTGAGTGAAATCGGGCGATATTTTGGCGACTTTGTGCCACATAGGTCAATATTTTGGGGACATTTAAGGCTAATTCGGGCGATTTTTGGCTACTTGGGGCGATATTTTGGGTGGCTTTGGGCTACTTCGGGTGATAGTTTGGGCTACTTAGGGCAATTTTTAACCTACTGCAGGCTATATTTTGGTCTACCTCGGGCAATATTTTGGGCGACGAGCGATATTTTGTTCTAATTTGATCATACTTTGGGCGACTTTGAGCTTCTTTGTACGATATTTTAAGCCGCGCCGGACGATGATTTGGGCGACTTTGAGCTGCTTCGGGCGATTGTTTTGGCTATTTCGGGAGATATTTCTGGTTACCTTGGGCGGTTTTTGGGCTCATTCGGGCTATATTTTGGGTGACTTTGGGCTATTTAATCTATATTTTAGAACCGCTGTCTGTCTGTAATAAAAGATCAGTTACTTTCTTCTTGTTGACTCGTATATATATATATATATATATATATATATATATATATATACAAGGGGATTGACATAAGTCTTGGGCCTGACCATGAAGGAGTCTCAGGAGGAAGATGAAACCTGGCACATTTAAAGTTCATCATATTTGCACTGAATGTGTAAAGTACGCGTTTGTTTCTTCAATTGGTTTTTCCGCTACGGTGCACGGCGCAATGTACCCTATTGACCGGATCTGCTGCTCCAAAGATTTGACAAAACAATGAAAAAGAAGGAGGCCAGAGCTGTGATAAAATTTCTGATGTTTCAGGGAAAAACACCTACAGAAATACACAGGGAGATGGAACCAGTGTTTCGTGATTCTTGTTCTTCATATACTTCGGTAAAAAACTGGTGTCAACAGTTTAAGTGCGGCCGTTCAAATGTTGCTGATCTGCCAAGATCTGGCAGACCAGCCTCAGAGTGCAACGATGAAAATGCAACAAGAGTGAAGAAAATCATCGACCAGGATCGAAAAATGACAATTGTGGAGATAGCTAGTAGAGTAAAACTAAATGAAAGAACAGTTTATAGAATTTTACACAACAGACTGAACATGAGAAAAGTGTATGCACGCTGGGTTCCGCTACTGTTGACACGTGAACAGAAGCAAACGAGGGTAAATTGCTGTCAACTGTTGCTTAAAAAGTGTCAGTCAAAAAATTTTTTTGGAGACCATGATTAAAGTAGATGAGACTTGGGTACACCATTATGACCCCGAATCCAAAATTGCCAGCATGCAATGGAAAACCCCGGGCTCCCTAACACCTGTCAAGCCGAGGGCACAGAAATCTGCAGGAAAAGTGATGCTGACTTTTTTTGGGATGGCAAAGGTGTCCTTTTGAAAGATTATCTGCCTCGTGGCAACACAGTTAATGGACAGTACTATGCAGATCTTCTCACAAAACTAAGAAAGGTTGTGACCAGGAAACAAGGGATAACGCGCACTCAATATATATAAAAAAAAAACACTATATATATATATATATATATATATATATATATATATATATATATATATATATATATATATATAAAGTTCAGTAAATTGCTTGTGTAATTACTATGTTAACCATGATATCATCATCCACTCCCTGCTCTCTATAGAGTATGGGTTCACCTCTGTTGTTGGTTCCTTATGAGGAAAAAAGTCCGAAGCAGTCACCAGCACCTGCAGTGGTGGTTCATGTGTCACGTTATTTACAGTGATGAAGTTGCCAGCCTCATATGCCACTGTACATCCGCAAACAAATTATACATGTCAAAATGCAAAATTTGAAATGATAAAAAAACATATTACAACTTACCTCGAGTTTTTCGAGCGAATTTAAAGACAGACATTGCATAGTAAACGTCCGAATAAATGTCGAGCAGCTGATTTAAGATGCCGTCTCTTCAGATGAGTTAGGTGTCTAACCCATACCACTTGAACTAGGATCCTAGACCTTAATGCACAAAGTGATTTCTTCGGGGTTACTCTTTTCTAATCATAGAATTCACGTCCTGTCCTCTGGCATGTTCTATATTTTGGTCCTGATATTCTGTGTTATAGCTGTCTTTGATTTCGCCTTGAAGAAATTTGAAATCAGTGAAGAAGGCTTACAAGGTGCTAAGTTATAACGAATATTTTCACTAAAACACCCATATTGCTTCGTGGACGAAACGTCCAATCAAGAGCACCCTATAGTTGCATCTCAAATTCCAAACCAATAATAAATAACGTGTCTAAATTTGATAGGGGTTCATCTTCCACCCGCATCTCTCATGAAGAACATTCTAAATGACACACAAATTATTGTTTTCAAACTCCATTACCATATAAAGTCTTGCCACTTCCGTGTATATTTATCATGTTTACTACTCACTACTTCATAGATCTATTTCAGAAAATATTCTCCAAATTTCACTTTCTTGTAATTATTGATCACACCATTGTCTGGGCAGAAGCGATTACGTATCATTCCGTGCCCCAAAACTTCTATTTGGAATCTTATTGTCCGTGTCTAAATCTTTACCAAAAATGTCACCGATCTTGCTTTTGAGCACTGCGTATTTACTAACTACCGCCTTATCTCCAAATAACATCTGTCAATCCCTATTGGACCACTGTGAACAACCTGTTTGTGAATCTTCCCAGACAAGAAATCTGGATTAATAATAGAGATGTCGCTTAGTGTAGACATTTACTCCGTTAGCAGCTGACGATAAACGACAAGTCAATGTCGCAACTTCGCTATGCACAAAGAAAGTTAATTTTGTGTCAAAGCAGGTCAAGCGATCAAGGTAATTAGTAATGGAGTAAAAGATTAGAACAAGATGTGATAAGAAAATCTTGAACTGTGAAAGCATAAACAATAAATATCGGAAGAATTAGCACGCTGAACGAGTGGTAAATAATAATAGTGGAGTGGAGAGAAAGGCCAGAAAAAAGAACGAACATATTTCGTGACAATTATATGGAGAACTGTTGGTTTTCTTAAAGCTTAATTGTCGTCCATGTCATTGTGTTCTGCTATGTCGGTTTTTCGCCATTATTAAAAATGAGACGGGGCAAGGGAAAAAATTTACAAATTACTCATTACTCCACCCCATTTTCACGAAGCCGCCTGTCCTACTTCACCCTTGCGCATGCGTCTTTACTCGGATTGTTTATTGCACACATTACAAGAGAGTTATCTCTGTCCTGCATGTGCGTATTGTATGAGATTTTTTTTATCATGCAATTTTCCTTCACTAATTGTGCACGGTTTTGTTTAGATTGGAGTTTTACGCATTCTCAAAGACGTTAATTACTGTAATCACAAACTAAAATGAAATTCTTCAGCCATTTGTTAGAAAATTAAACTTAGATATTACTGACTATGAATGAAGGTTACTGATAGAAACTGAATGATAGTTACAGCACGTGGATAATCATTTGATAATAATACTGACGTCGAAGATTCATGGCACTAGTATTCGTGGAAAAAGGACGTCAATGGCTTTGGTAAAGTTAGTGTTACAGCAATTTAGCAGCACTTTTGAGGTAGGTTCACAGTACAGCCTCTCCGTTTAAACGAAACACACTGGCAGATAATATCTAGAAAAGAGGCATACCTGGATTATAATTGTATTATGCTAATTTAACAAATGATGACTGACCAATTTATCAGTTCTCGCTTATGATCTTTGACTCTAAGAAAGCTTCGACTTACCATGTATTTATTATGTTTTTTTTCCTGAAGTGTTAGTAGGTCTAATGTCACGGAAAAGGGGAAAAACCTACACTTGTGCTGGATAACTGAAAGGGAAGACTCAACAAAGACAGAGTTTCCACACATTCTTAAGATCTTTTGAGGAAGAGTCAGCTATAAAGCAGCTTTCCGTCACTTTAAATATTTATAACATAAGGAAGGGAAACCCGAGGCCTGTAAACAGTAAATAAATATTAGACAAACAAATTAAACTAGACACAGTATCAAGGTCTTTGCCTTGTGTAGTCTGACCTATACTGTATAATAGGGGAACGACAGAAGCGATTGCGTCATTAATAGGCTGCACTGCCCATGGTAAATTTCCGGTGTTATGTGTTGCAGGTCGCACTAATGATCCGTCATCGAAGCACCATTTTTTAGTGATGCCTAGATGGCAGGGAGGATAATGTGATTCGCTTGCATAGCTAGGCGGGGTTGTCGCTATGTTATTATCACGTCTGTTGTTTTTCTGTTGTCTAGTTTTCTACTTCTTTATTTCTTACGAGTGCCTGAAAATATACCTTTATGTTTGTCTAATATTTATTCACTTTAAATATGCTGGACTAGAGAAAGCCAAAGAAATAGTTAGCAAGAGACAATTTTACCACTGTTAAATTCCTAGAGTTGACCCTGTTGGTCATATAATTTTGTTGTTGTTGTTATAGACCCAGCGGTGCTTGGGATCTCGCATTTCGGCCCAATACCATATAGTAATATACTCGTATGCATGTATTTGTAAGTTTCGGTTTCCCTCAATATAAATTGTTCCATTTATCTGTCCTTGCAGGAAGGAGCATTTTCCTAACATCATCGAATGCTGGTCACTCAAAGAGGCGGTGGACAAGTTTCATAGGGGTAAGTACATAGCTGGCACTCTGGAGCGTGTTCAGGTTAGATTATGTTCGTTGTTGAGTGGTATATGTTGTGTTCGAAGCGCAGAAAAATGGTGCTCTGATCCCTCCTTGTAAGATGGCTGATGCTGGCCATATGTTTGTAAACCTCTTTCCCAGTATTTTCCATGGCCCATCTGTTCAGCCAAGTTCCTTTTTTGTTCGTGCAAATTGTTTGGCCATTTGGAAAGTTGATGCTGTTAATGGTTGTTCTTGTCTTGTTTCCTTCTACATAAATTGAATACATGTAATTTGTTATTATCTGTGTGCTTTTTAACCTTCCTTGTGCCATTCAATATATCCTTTGCGTCCATATACGTTCTCAAATACACCGTTCTGACATCCACCGTTCTCAGATGCACCGTTCTCACATACACCGTTCTCACATACAACCTCATAACGTTAGCCTCCATCCTTAAAATAACGGTATTTATCTCCGTGCCTGCATCACCGGTTAGGAATATATCTCACGTGTATCCCTGGTGTAGGAAAATTTGTTTCAGATCATGAAGGACCATCCTAATGTGTATCTTTGACGTCATGAATGTTCTCAGGCATGACATGTCTCACTGAGCTAAGGATTGCGCCCTTTACGCTTTTGCGTTTATAATATTCCTTTTATCACAACTTCAAGCAGTATCCCTGTCTTATCATCACATCCTATATATAAAATCTTAGCTTTTTCTGTCAGTGCGTAACGCTACGGGTTGCAACTTAGGTTTAAAGTTAGACATTAATTGTATTGTTTCCCTTTTATGTACTCTCCCGAAAATAGTAACACTTACCAACTAAGATTGCGCAAATGACGGTGTGCACAAAAATATATTTATAGAATGTGTGATCCCTTATACACACATTGGGATCCTCGCTGCTTCTACGTAGTTCGTGTACTGTGGTGACGCACAGTGGTTTTTAAAAAATACTTTTGAATAAGTAAAATTGTTGTTAGTTATTGGTGCTTTTGAATTTAATTCCCGTCTTATTACGGGCTTTTACACTAGTATATATATATAGTTTTCCAGCTCATTCTATCATTGTTTCCGTTCGTAACGCTCCCAAAAAAGTAACACTCGCCAAAGAGAAGTGCGCAAAGGTTGGTATGCATGCGCCATGTGAATGGCGTGCGTGTTCAGACTTTGTTTAACATCGGATGTAAAACAAATATTTTGGTTTTTAATACGGAAATAAAAAAATGAAAGAACATGTTGATAACTATTCTCACTGTCTAAGTGAATTGTATCTGATGAAGAAACAATTGCAGCGAAATTGTTTAAATATGAATCTTCGTATACAAATGTTTGGAGATGTATAAATACCCACACTTAATGTCTACGGACGTTCTGATATATATATATATATATATATATATATATATATATATATATATATATATATATATATATATATATATATATATATAGATGTATATATATATATATATATATATATATATATATATATATATATATATATATATATATATATATATAAGGCAAAGTATGTTTCTATGTTTTTAATACAAATCCGCATGCCTTATTATTTCTTTATGAATTTTAACAGAGAGTCTCGTTAGTTACCACCGGATAACGCCATGCAGTTATTTTAAATTTTAATATTGTAATTATGATGTCATAAGAGGTTTTGATGTTACTAAACTATAGGCTGTCCTGGACAAATAGATGTATCAGAGGATACCAGGATAGTGCCAGATAAGAGACTGGTCTTATAAGTAATACCCCCTTCTCTGAAAAAAGCAAGGGTGTATAGACATCAAAGTGGGGTCAAGCTATGTAAGTTCTCAGAGAAGATGATGATGATGTAGTACTCTGAGTCCTTAACTGCTACCTCTTAAGATCCCACTTTGGTAAATCTGTTTGGTAAAACTGTGTTATTTTATGTGCCTACGTCTAGGGTTATTTATCTAAAATAACAGTTATTAATTTCACAACAGACTTTAACTTTAATAAAATTATTAAGCAAGACTGTATGAAATTTTTATGGACAATTTAATTGTCCTGAACCTCAATCTTTACAGGTCAGGAATACTCAAAAGCAATAAAATGATATTTACATATCAAAATAATTATATTGGAAAAACTGTTCCATTTTTGTAGAGTGTTCACTGAAATAACTACACATACAGTTTCTGTTCATATGAGTGATAACGTCTGCTATTACTATGCTGTAGGTTCTCTTTATTATTTTGATGGTCTTATCTATTCATCCTAAAAAGTGTTGTAATCCTAGTTTGATTACTGTTGGGTGAATGATTGGATGTTCTGACACTGGCCTTTATAAAGGACTTAGCTTATAATGTTGCTGCTGCTCATAAACACACGTCAGGATCACCAACTTTGTGACTCCTGGCTGAGAAGATGGGGTCTGGCTCCAGATATATAACGATATATATCTCCCACACACTTCTTCTCAAGTAAATGCAGCCACGAGGAAATTTCGTGATATAACCTTGAATAGAAGGACAACCCATTCCACGTAGAAGTCTGCCTCAATCCATTTAGCCATAAACAATATTAAAACTTACCCTTTTCAGTTATTATGCTAACAAGTTGCACAACACCTAGAATTTCTTTGCCTACAGTCCGTTCCATGTGATCATTCTTTCTCTGTATTGATTCAATGTTAGCGTCCTTAGTCCATGCTTGGCCTCCGTACGATAATCATGTTAAGTACCAAACAGCATGTGACCTATTGATTACTTCATTCTAACCTTTCCTGTACGTTTATCACATGATCTTTGAACAGTGTGTCACTCCAGAAGAAAATACCAATTTAAATCACTACTAACACTTACTGGCGTAATTTGTTGCCATATTTGCAAACACTATACACATTTTTGTCATTTCGAAAATGTCTGCAAAACTATACACATTCATAAATGGGTCAGTATGGCACAACACACTAGTTTCACTTTCCACTTAGCATTAACACATAATCTGGCTATACACAGTTTAATAACTAACAAAATATGCAAATAAATATATCTTTCTTACCCTCAGGCAAATATATTCACACACACACAAGCTGAACTGGCCTTCTACGGGATCTAGAACTGCTCTCAGATCAGAAGGCAAAGACTTGGTCGTTCTGTCTTTTAGTTTCTGTCAGCTCGGTGCAGATTTTTGAATCGAATGGCCCAGATCGTACTTCCTTGTTACTATTTATAGAACTACATCCGCCCAATCAGAGGCAAAGTCAAAAAGTCTTTCTAGGAATTTTGACTTAGGCGATTCTGAGCTCGCTTGTATAATCTGACTATTTTTAAATATTTTATATTATAGTTATTAGTGGACCGATTTTAATTATCCAAAGTGCTAATAAACAGCCAATTTCTCTCTATCGTTCTATATAGTTTTCCCTTAGTTATTCCTTTGCATATCAATCTGGGTAATTATAAAGTAATTAAATTTGGCATTACCCTGATATGAAAATATCACTAAAATAAATTTTTCTACAAAAATAAAATTGTATCATGCGTGAATATTTATGCTTTTGTGTTAAGCAATATCAGCGCTATAATTTGAGATATTTCCTTCTGTTTAACTATCTTTAGTTGTTAAGAAATAAAATATCTTCGTTTGGTCAAAAACACAAAAGAGGCATTGTTACCAAGTAAAATATTTCTTTATCCTTACCCCAAAAAATACGCACTCTGATTGGTTGTTAAATTTGTACTATGCTCTTAGATAATTTTTGTTGGCGGTAACTTTTAGACTTGGTTCCTAAACAAATTCAAATACACTAGATACATTTTTGGTGGTAAATTTGACTGGGTTCTTAGACAAATTTCAAATCCTATAGTTAACGTTAGATTCAAATACGATAGCTAGTTTTTGACGCGGGGAACTTGAGCGTGGTGTCATACAAATTAAAAATTTTTACGACATATGACATTATGAGTAATTAAAGTTTTTCGTAAGAAATGTAAAGAAGCCATTTATTTCTCAGGGGCCATAATCAAATAAAAACAAATCTAATAAATATCAAGGGACGTAACACAAATGTTAAAACTATTATTTAATGTTTGTTATTAATGACCATACGTTTGCATATTCTATAAGATAATTAAAAATGTTTAACTAAACATTTTCACTTTAGTAGGAATTAGAAAAAAAAAGTTTTCTGTAGCACTTCTTTTTTTTCTTAACTATGTAATTTTAATGTCAGTTATTTGGCCAAGCGGATTCAAATTCGATCAGAGATATATCCATACATATATTAAAACCAACGGATGTTCTGTGACGATCAACATCCACTGTGCGTTTTTAATCTTAATGAAAATCTAACATGGTTTAAAGTATATTTTTTACAGCATTTTAAAAATGCGTGGTTAAACGAATTTCAATTGTAAAACAACTGTAAAACATACAGTGTATTTTACACTGTACAACCCAATGCCTAGAATCCGGCTTTTGGCTGGGATCATGTGTCTAGACACAGGGACCGGTACAGTGACATTCATGTGTCATTAGGTCTCTTGTGTGAGAACACAGAGGATCACTAGGTGACACATTTTGTCACTGGGTCTTCTTGTGTTGGGACATGTGGTCTTGACCGGGGCCGGGTTTGGGCGGGACAATGCGACCTCATGCGAGGAAAAAATATGCGACCTCATGCGAGGAAAAAAAAAATGTAAAACAACTGTATCAATTCGATAGTCGCTTTTTTTCCGTTGCAATTATATTTAAGTTATTTTATAGTAAAATCTTTAGTTGTTGCAAAAAACAAAATTATTAAATTGTAATGATCGTTGAAGGACCGTTTAAATGGAAGTAATTTTGTCACATGTAGCCAGGTAACATAATTTGGTTTCTACTGATATTTTTCTTTGCATAAAACGGGGCCGTAAACAGTGTATCTGAATCACGGGAAGCAATCCAAATGGTAAAATTATGAATCAAGGGAAACGATCAAAATGATAAAATTATTTTTAAAAGGTCGTAATTTAACATTCTACATTTCTTTATTTCACATAGCAATTTAAATTATTTAATCAGACACTAAAGCTTTATCCGAAAATAAATAAATAAATTACTTTGATTTAGTATTTAAGTTATTATTACTGTTTATATCACATTTAATTACATTTTACCATGCAGTTTCTCTTTATTTACCAAATATTACTTAGTTTTTGAAAGACTAAGCACTTCCTAACTGAAACAGACTGCAATATATTTTGTAAAAGGAAAGTGTCTTTATCACATTGCTGGACCGAAGGGACGTTTATAATTGTATATGTGCCAACCTCAAACGAGATGCGCCTTGCCAAAATAAGGCAACATCTAAGTTTTATTTTAATTTTTTATTTCTTGTCCTTAAAAAAATTAACTAGCTCAGAGCGAAACAATACACCAAAACGAAAGAACTTCTTTATTTAGACATGTGTCTTAATATAACAGGCTTTATCCGTATGTCTCGGTTGAATGGGTCGTGTCTCACCAAAATGAGAAACTTCTATTTAAAATATACAGCTCAATATAATCACTGTGTCTTTTATATTTGAAGTATGTATGACAGAAAATAATAATCATGGTATTTTTTTTTACAAGCAATAATGTATATATGTTTTAAAAGAACGTGCTACGAAAAACAGTTGTAAGAAAGGATGAGTTTGACTATTCTTTCTTGTTGCGCCAGGTCGGAAAGGGAAAATGTGTCTTATTAATTTGCTTCTTGCTAAAACTCAGGAGCAGAATAAAATTGCTTTTGCGATTCTATCATAAGAAGTAAGAGTATTTTGGTAAAACTCGGAAGCAAAGTGAAATCACTCTTCCGGTAGAACCATAAGGATTAACAGTATTTTGTGCGGCTTGCATTTGCAATTACTGTAAACAAGGCACGAGGATAGTCACTTAAACCAAAAGTCATTAACTTAAAAGAAAATTCATTATCACCCGAATATCAAAATATTAAAGTTTGATTTTGATATTTCATAAGTTTCATAAACAGTTTCTAAAAAAGCAATTTGCAATCACTGTAAAAAAGGCACGAGGGTAGTCACTTAAAGCAGTAGTCGTTAATTTAAACGAAAATTCATTTTCACTCGAATATTAAAATATTATAGTTTGATTTTTACATTTCCTAAGTTTCCTAAACAGTTACTAGGAAAAAACCGGGCAACGCCGGGTCCTTACAGCTAATATATTGTTACGCACAGATCATTTGTTGTCCAAAGTCTTTGTATAATCATTTTTTTTTTCGTAAAAAAATCTTTGTATGATCATTTTCTTGACTGAAATGTGTACGATATTATTTTACAGTCAAAGTGACATAACTCGAGATTTTGAGACTACTATTTTTTATGAGTTTACCTCCTCTTGGTTTGAGACTCGTTCGGTCTATAATTTCTTAAACGAAGCGTGACCATATCTCCTTATTTGGTAGTATCAGTCAAGTGTTGTAGATGTCTGAAACCTGTCTTAAGGTTTTCGATTCATGACCATAAAGGGAGCGATAGTGAATGTCTCTTATCTCGTATGTTCTTAGAATCGTCTTGTGTGAATTGATACTCACGTAGATGGGTTCTGCGCATGTCTAGACTTGGAGAGTTCGATTGTGGTTTCCGCCCAGGTCGGAGAGTGACAAAATGGTTTAAGCAGCGAGTGGACGCAAATCTGCGTCTTGTGATTTCTCTGAGGGAAATACATTGTCTTTGTGAGTTAGTTAGCTAACTAGACTATTTCCCAGTGTTATTCAAGCCTGCCTGGAGGCATATGTTTTGTAACTTTTCGATGTCATCTAAAAGTTCGACATTTTTTGCTGCTCTTTGCTCGCTTGTGTGATTCAAAAATGGAGAGGTACTTTTGATTAGGTTTCGCCACCGGTATCTTTATACCTGAACTAGTTATATATAGCTATATATATGGGTCGCTCTAGACCAAACAAGGCTATTGTCTGTGTTCCAGGATTCATTATATCAGAGATCACATCCAAGTCAGATGGTTAGACTTAGGAACGTTATAAAGGTTGGCTTGACCTGTATTCCCAGTATGCTATTCACGTGCAGAGGATAAATGGACTTATTGTATACATCTGATCTGCTAGCATCAGGAAGGGAGTATTTATTATTATCTATGAACAGTGATGAGATGCAGCTGACACTGTTGCAGAATTTATATGTATGAACTTTAGGTACCCAGATTTGGGCTATATATTATGTATACAGCTTCACGAACCAGAACTTTATGTTATCGAATATGTGGAAGCTATTTGTTTACACTATGAATATTGGATTCTACATGACTATCAGCTGGCACTAATATTATTTTGAATGCTGAATTTCTTGGACTATGTTGGTGATGACATATATATCATGACTGTTTTGTGGCGTGCAATAAATGGTAGAAAACGAAAAATGAAGTTACCATTTTTATGACTCTACACATCATGTTGCCTGTGTTGTACTCTGGGAACTATTCTACTACAACCTACACAGCAACATCCTAAACCAGATAAGACACCTACATCTTACACTTTAATACCTGGTGTCGATAGGGGTGGTGAATTTGATGTCAGCCTAAATACCACCTTTATCATTGTGGTGGCCAAATGTTGGTTTACTCTGGTACCAGCTATCAAGGGGGTCAACAAACCCAGACATCATCATCATACTAGATACAACTACAGCATCAACTACCACCTTACAAGAAATTTTGTTGAAAGTATCCGGATTTCCTGACAGTTGCTGATTTTTTGAAACTACCCGGCGCTGCTCGTGGGTATCCAGTTTTCCGAAGTTAGAAGGCCCAAGTTCCGAGCAAATTGTTTTCCTGATCTGTAAGGAAGAAGGACAAGTGCCGTAACAACTGTTCCGGTCTCAGAGGTACTGTTGCGGATTCAGAAGGTCAAGTGCCGTAGCAACTGTTGCAGTATTAGAAGCTCATTTCCTTCGTCATGGCTGTTTATGGGAGCAGAAGTTAATCAACGTTGGATCATTATCCTCAGAATGCTGATTACATCCTGTTCTGCACCGTGCTGACGCTGGATTTATAGAAGTTAAGTGGCCTGTTTTGTTTGTGAACTGTGCCCTTATGTTCTAACTGAGCCTTCTGTACTTTCACACTTTCTCCTATTGTTTTCATGTTACATGTTTATATGTTATATGTTATTTGTATATTTATATGTTTATTTCTCTGCGGGTCTGGATGGGTGGTGACTGTCATAAGAAATACCACGTCATAGAGGTCTTATGATAGCGTTCTGTTAGGGGCAATTTCCTTAATTGGAAATTGTTAGCAATATTTTTGCTAATTTTTGTTAGTTGTGACGATATGGTCAGTGTTGTTTTCGGTATTTTTTTCATACTCTTTAGTTTTGTTTTGATTTGTTTGTATTTGTAGGTCTACTCTTTCCTATTATTTAGTTCTTTACAAAAAATTTTTGTTTATACACTGTAGCGTCATTTGTTTGTCATATTTTCGCATTTTGTCATCACATTCTTTGTGATATTTCTTTTAGTTTTCGCTGTCTACTTATTTGACTTATGCGAATGTTTTCGTATTGTTCTGATCCTTGTTATTGTTTACATTGTTTGTTATTGTTTACATTGTTTGTTATTGTTTACATAGTTCTTGCATAGTTAGCCTTCACTATTGTTACATATATGCTCATGCACTATTGGTTTATAGTGCACTTATCATAACTAACTGGTGGTTTTTTTGCTTATGCACTATTGTAGTGCAGTTATGATAGATAACTGATGGTTATGCACTGATTTATGTAGTGCACTGATGATTAAGAAGGGACTTGTGATATTATTATACATTGAATAATACAAGTGTGGTGTCAAAGACTTGTTTCCCACAGAGGTTGGGTTAAACATTGGGATTATACAAGTACTTTATTAAGTCTTGTTACTATTAAGGTTGAAATAAGTTAATTAATTATTTCAGGTTGTGACTCATAATATTAGACATCATGTCTACACTTGATTACTTTATTGAACAAGGGAAATCCCTTGGCAAGACAGGTGATAAGTTGGAAGAATATGCAACTGCTCAATATGATAAGGTATTAGAAGTTGAACAAAAAAAATTGCAGATGCAGGTGGAGGAAAAGAGATTCCAAATGGAAATGGAAAAACAAAAAAGAGAAGCAGAATCTCAGGAGAAGAGACTTGAAAAAGAGGCTGAAAATAAAAGACTTGAAATACAGGCTCAAGCTGAAGAAAGAAAGTTACAGGCTGAGGCTGAAGAAAGAAGATTACAAAGAGAGGCTGAAAATAAAAGACTTGAAATGGAAGAGAGAAAAGCAAAAATGGAGCATGAAGAAAAACTCTTAGCTTTGGAGTTAGAAAAGTTGAAGTTGTCTAGTAATGCTAATGATGCAAATAAGGTGTCAGATAAGACTAATGCTAAGGATTTCAAGCTTAATCTACCAGCATTTAATGCCTCAATTGATGATATAACATTTTATCTAGATAGATTTGAAAGTGCATGTAAGGTGCATAACATAGATAAAACATTGTATGTTTATCATCTGTCCAAGATACTTAGAGGTGATGCTTTGACTTTGTTGGGTATGGTAGATGTGCCTGACAAGAACAACTATGAGGTTGTCAGAGCAGCATTGTTAAAGAAGTACCAACTTAACGAGGACGGATATCGTCTTCAATTTAAAAACATGTTACCAGAAACTGGAGTTGAATTCTCTGAATTCATCTCAAGGATACGTCTTACTTTTTTACGATGGGTTGAGCTGTCTAAGACAGAGAGTACATTTGAAGCTCTTATGGACTTACTACTTAGAGACAAGGTTATGTCTTCTGTTAATGAATCTTTTCTTTCATTTCTTCATGAGCGTAAGCCTAAAAACATAAAAGAAATGGAAGAATACTGTAGCCAGTATGTTACTGCACATCCTCACATAACCATTAGCAACTCTAAAGTAAAAGAAGGTCTGCCAGTTGCTTCGGCAGCACCTTATGGCCCAAATTTTATGCGTAAATTTCAGGGTAGCCAGCAGAATTTCAATAAAAAGAGTAACCGTAATTATGCCCAGAATCATAGCAATCAATTCCAGGGAGATTCTTCTTCCCAGAACTGGAGACAACCTAATATTACACGGTATTCTACTCCCGGTAACTTTAGAAATTTTCATAAAGGTAATCGGTATAGAGGAAAATATTTTTCGCAGAGACCTCAATACCAAGATAATAGAGGTTCTCACCAGTATAGAGATGGTAATGACAGTTATGGAAACTGGAACTCAAACCAGGATAAAAATTACAGTAGGGACTTTAATGATTGCAGAGGCAATAATGGCCGCGGTAGATCGCAACATAAGAGAAAAAGATATCAACAGACAAACTCTGTTCAACAAGAATCTCAGGGAGCAGATAAACAGGTTAATAATGATAAAGACCATAATGCTATCGGATGCTCATCTTTTGATTTTGGTAGAGCAAATAAATGTATGCAATGCAGTACTTTATTTGACCCGAAGACCGTTACTACTTTAAGCTGTGGTCATCCTTTGCCCGCTCTTCCTGCTAATGTTGCTCATGACGGGAGAGGTTCTCTTATGTTACATAAGGGGCTTGTAAATAGTAATCCAGTCTCAGTGTTGTTTGATTCTGGATGTACTACTGTTGGTGTTAGACAATCTCTTGTAAATCCATCCTGTGCTACAGGAAAGGTCATCAAATGTGTCACATTTGGTGGCACGTTGGAAAAATATCCTACTGCCATAATACATATAGCTACTCCTTTCTTCACGGGAGATGTCCACGCGTGTCTACTGCCAAACCCTATTGCGGACCTTATTATTGGTCGTATTCACGGAATTAGGGAATGTACCCCGCAGCAGATTGCTGTTTGGGAGGAGCAAAACATGGAAGCTACCAATGCGGTGGTCACAAGAGCACATGCTCTGGATCCACCACAAACTTCATTAACTAATAATGATGAAGTAAATGACCAAGATAGTCACTTGACTATTTCACGTGACTCATTTATTAAATTGCAAGAAGAAGATCCTTCTTTACAAAAATTCTTCATTCTAGCAAAAAAAGGTGATCCTAATCAAAATACTAATAGAAAATCTTGGATTTCTATGAAGAACGGCGTACTTGTACGTATGGTACAAGACTCGACTACGTCCACTCATTCACAAATTCTTGTGCCCAAAAGCATGAGATTGCAAATATTGCAACATGCTCATACTCCCAATGTGCTGGACATATGGGGTTTTCCCGTACAAAGTCGAGGGTTCTTGCGGCTTTCTTTTGGCCATTTGTGAGCAAGGACATACGAATTTACTGTCGCTCTTGCAAAGTATGTCAGGAGGTCAAATCTAAAGGACCACGACATGCTGCGCCTATCCAGGCTGCTGACATTCCTATTCGCCCTTTTCAAAAAAATGGCAATAGATATTATCGGTCCTTTTAGAATTAAGTCAGCTAGAGGACATCAATTTATTCTTACATGTGTCGATATGTGCACACGTTGGCCAGAGGCAATACCTCTCAAGAGCATCTCAACTGCTGATATCGCAGACGCTCTTTGGCTAATATTCTCTCGCTTGGGTTTTCCCGGAGAAATATTGTCAGACCATGGCACTCAACTTATATCGGACACTATGTCACAGGTAATGTCTATGCTACATATTAAAAGGTCTCTCAGCAGTATCTATCACCCAATGTCTAATGGGTTAGTCGAACGTTTGAATAGGACTCTGAAAACTTTACTTGGGAAGATAACTGAGGATCATCCTCAGGATTGGGACAGGGTCTTACCCGCGGCTCTCTTTGCGTATAGAGAGGTCCCCAATGAACATACGGGGTTTTCCCCTTTTGAACTTGTCTTTGGCGCGCAACCGCGCGGCCCTATATCTTTACTTCACGATCTAATCACTGCCGATAATATTAGCGATGAGACTCAATCTACTTATGAGTATGTCATTGCTCTTAGGCAAAAGATCATCGAGGCATGCAAACTAGCAACTTCGTCTTCCGAATTTGCTAAAGAAAAGGCAAGGCAGTTTGCAAATAAGAATAGATGTCTACGACAACTTTGTCCAGGTGACAAAGCTCTCGTTCTACTTCCTTCAAGGGAGAACAGACTTCTTATTGCATGGAAAGGTCCATATGCAATAGTCTCCAAAATTTCCGATGTCGACTATGTTGTCGATATTGATGGAAAGCATAAAACTTTCCACATAAATATGCTCACGGAATTTCATGACAGACCAGACTATTTGCAGCCTATTTTCCAGGCAACGGACAATTCTCAAGTACCTCATGGTCATTACTCATCCCTGTCAGTTATACAGGATGAGGAAACTACTTTTTCTGATGTCAATCTTCCACTTCCTATGGTCCCACTTTATTCTACGGAATCTTGGAAAAACGTTACCGTTTCTCCTAATCTTTCCGCTGAAGAACATCGACAAGTTTCTTCGATGTTGCAAACATTTCAGGATGTTCTTACAGACATCCCGGGACACACACATGTCATCGAACATGACATTATACTAACTGACCATAATCCTATCAGAGTCAGACCCTATCCAATACCTATCCATTTTCAGTCACAAGTCGAAAAAGAATTGGATGAAATGATTCGATTGGAAATCATTGAACCATCCACTTCAGCATACTCTTCGTCTATGGTTATTGTTCGGAAGAAGGATAATAACATTCGCATTTGCGTAGATTATCGCAAATTGAACCAAGTTACGAAGTTCGATGCTGAACCTATGCCTTCATTGGAAGAGCTGCTAAATAAACTTGCTAATTCTAGGTTCTTTACCAAACTAGATTTGTCTAAAGGTTATTGGCAAGTTCCTCTAACTGAACGTGCCAAACCTTTTACAGCTTTTTCTACACCTAGGGGTTTATTCCAATGGAATTTCATGCCTTTCGGTCTTATGAACGCCCCTGCTACATTCGTACGCATGATGCGGCGAATTCTCGCATATCGTACAGATGTCATAGCATACTTAGACGATATCTGCCTGTTCAGTGATTCCTGGGAAGATCACTATTTGGGTTTATACGAATTGCTGTCTACTCTTCGCGAATATAACTTGACTGCAAAACCCTCTAAAGCCTTTATAGGATTTAGTGAGATTTCTTTCCTGGGTCATCGGGTTGGTCATGGTCTTTTAAAGACAGAGGACCACAATGTTTCAAAAATACTTAACATTTCTGTCCCTAAAACAAAGAAACAAGTACGGAGTCTCTTAGGTTTGATCCAATTTTACGGACGATTCATTCCGAATCTGTCATCCATTATGGCACCGCTTTCTACTTTATTGAAGAAAGGATCGCCTAATCTGATCCGCTGGTCGCAAGAATGTCAATCCTCATTGGACCAGGTTAAAACTCTGTTTTCATCTCCACCTATCCTTAGGTTACCTACTATTGAGAAGACTTTTGTGCTTCGAAGTGACGCCTCGTCAACTGGGATTGGGGCAGCACTTATGCAGGAGTATTCTGATACTCTGCATCCGGTGATGTATATCTCTAGGAAATTAAATGCTGCAGAAAAGAATTACTCGGTTTTAGACCGTGAGTTATTGGCTATGGTATGGTCTATTCTGAAGTTACAAAGATTTCTTCTAGGCGCACACTTCATTGTGGAAACCGACCAAAAAGCGCTTACTGCTATTCAGAGCAAAAACTTGAAGAGCTCGAGGTCCACCCGTTATGCCATAGCTCTTCAACCATTTCATTTCTCGGTGCGAGCTATCCGTGGTTCGGATAATGTGATGGCAGACATTCTGTCCAGATGCCCACACGATTCCACATGATTCTTTTGTCATATATATTTCCTGATATACAGTCCAATGCTATAATGACATGTGGGCAAATATTTTCTCACTTTTTTGAGGAATTTATAACATTGTACCATGTAATTATCTAAGAAGGCTTAGTTAGTGATATACGGGCCAAAAGATCACTCGGCCACATTTAGATAATATATTTTCATGATTGTATTAAGAGATTTAACAGTTATCTTTAAGATTTGTGTTATTGATATTTTCGCAGCACATCATTGAAGTCAGCGAGATTATGTCCATTGTGAAACTTTGATGATATCAAGTCCTGTCCTAGATTGGGAGCGGATGATGTTCACATCTTCTTTTATTTGATTGTATTCTTATCTACAAAGAACAACACATATTTTAGTTAATAATTACTGATGCATTATATGATGTAATAGTATAGTGCGGTATATTATTATATTACACCGCTACAGTAGAACTCCATTTATCCGAACCCCAATTATCCGAACATCCAATTATCCGAACACTTTTTCCAGAAAAAAAAAAATCAGATGCCACAGTCACGTTAGACTAAAATTCTGAATCTTTTGATGCGGCAAACTTCAAATGTGTGCGAACAATTTGTAGAGAATGGGATGGCTAATGGTCGGTCGCTTACGTACAGGAAGTCAGTTAGATCATAAAGTCAGTTAATATCTGGTTTAAAAATACAGTGTACGTGTGCGTTCTAGGTAGAACACTGGCTAAACAGACAGTTCAACTTAAAATAATTGTGTCTGCTACTACAGCAGAATAATTTTGGCGTACAAGTATTTCTCTGTGCGATATGGCATCTTCCAGTAGGCCTAAAGCATATAAAAGGAACCGCAATGTTTTGTCAATTGAAACGAAAACAGAATTTATCAAGAGACTAGGACAAGGTGAAACTGTGTCTTCACTTGCGAAGATTTTCAATGTTGGGAAAGCTACCGTCTCTGACATTAAAAGTAACAAGGATAAAATTATGAGTTTTGCATCGAAATTTGATAGTGAAAATGGGTCGAAGAAACGTAAAACCATGAGAAATGCGAAAGATGTGAAATTGGAAGAGGCTTTGTATATATGGTTTGTGCAAAGAAGAAGCAAAGGGGAACCTATCTCTGGTTCTCTGTTGTGTGAAAAGGCACTTCAGTTCAACAATCAACTTGACGGTCCTCCTGACTTTAAGGCTAGCCAGGAATGGTTAAGAAACTTTAAATCTCGTCATGGCATACGAGAATTGGAGATTCAAGGGGAATCTTTATCTAGCGATGCAACTGCCGCTAAAAATTTAATAGAAACATTCTTGGCTTTTTTGGAAGAAGAAGGTTATTCACTCGATGATGTGTATAATGCCGATGAGACTGGCTTATACTGGAAATCATTGCCTCAAAAATCACTTGCATCTCAGCGCGAAGCAGCTGTCCCTGGGTTTAAAAAGTGCAAAGAGAGAGTAACAATTTTGGTAGCCGCGAATGCCAGTGGAAGTCATCGTTTACCGGTGCTAATGATCGGCAAAGCCAAAAAACCACGTTGTTTAAAGAATGTGACATGTCTCCCATTGTGTTACAAAGCACAGAAGAGTGCTTGGATGAATAGTGAAATATTTCTTGATTGGTATACAAATCAGTTCATCCCAAATGTGAAGAGGTTGGGAGAACAAGAAAAGAAAACTGGAAAGTAATTCTTCTACTGGACAATGCACCATCTCATCCAGAGACGGATACATTGAATGCAGTTGATGCAAATTTTAAAGTAATTTTTCTGCCTCCCAATGTAACAGCACTGATTCAACCAATGGATCAGGGTGTTATAGCAAAGCTTAAAAAGATGTACAAGAAGGAAGTCCTGCGTCGTTTATTGTTGGCTGAAGATGAAGAAAGTGTGGTGGCGTTTTCCAAAAAGCTTAATCTCAAAGACTGCTGCTATATGTTAGCTGATGCTTGGACCACCCGTCACAAGATAATCTCAACAAGGCTTGGAGTAGATTGCTTGGGAAAAAAGGAGGAAATGAAACTACTGCAGTGGACACAAATGATGATTGTAAAAATAAAGTAGAGGAACTGTTTCAAGCAATGCCCGGATTTTCGGACTGTGACAAAGATGATGCACACATGTGGCTAGAAGATGATAATGATTCTGGTTTTCAGTTTTTGAATGACGAAGAAATTTTGTCTTTTGTGCAAGAAGAAAACCAAATACATGTAGTGACCGATGATGAAGACACCTCAGAAGTACATGATGTACTTGTAGATTATGAAGAAAAAACCAAAACGTCGACCAAGTCCTGAAGAGGCCTTTATAGCACTAGAAACTGCGATGGCTTGGTACGAGCAAGAAGATGACAGCTGTCCTACACAGCTTCTGCTGTTGAAGAGAATTCGGGACTTAGCAGCCAAAAGGAGACTATCCAGTTTGGTGCAAAAGAGGATTCCTCATTATTTTAAATAGTGGGCTACATCTGTGCAAGTACATATATACGTAAGTTGCGCCTGGTTTTGAATCGTTTGTAATGTTATTTTGAAAACATTTCTCTTTCTTAACAAAAATAATTAATACAAGAAGTACATGCACTGCAGTGTAATAAAAGATTTTGGTGATACAGTGATCTAATACAGTGTGGGTATTATTATTACAGTACAAGTAAATATGTTTTATAGTGTATTTTCCTTGTGATGGTTAATTATTTTTAGAAATATGTGTACATGTACTCGATACATTATGTAATCCAATTATCCGAACATTTGATTATCCGAACGACGCTCGGTCCCATGGGGTTCGGATAAATGGAGTTCTACTGTATTTGCAACACATTGCATGATATTATAATAATGGATTTAATTTCATATATTGGCATGAGTGTAATTTGACTTTCATTATGATGTTCCCATCACCTTCCTGGAATATATACGCGTATACTTAGATAAATTTTTTCTCTAAAGATCTGAGATATGATCTCAGTTTCGCTCCATGCGTTGAGCTAGTTTGTTAGGTATATATCCGCGCATCATACGTGCGTTAGGAGCCTAGATTTTTCCGGCTCCAGGATTTAAAAAAAAAAATGTTTCATTTTTTTTCCCGGGAGGGTGCGGTAATGTTACGCACAGATCATTTGTTGTCCAAAGTCTTTGTATAATCATTTTTTTTCGTAAAAAAATCTTTGTATGATCATTTTCTTGACTGAAATGTGTACGATATTATTTTACAGTCAAAGTGACATAACTCGAGATTTTGAGACAACTATTTTTTATGAGTTTACCTCCTCTTGGTTTGAGACTCGTTCGGTCTATAATTTCTTAAACGAAGCGTGACCATATCTCCTTATTTGGTAGTATCAGTCAAGTGTTGTAGATGTCTGAAACCTGTCTTAAGGTTTTCGATTCATGACCATAAAGGGAGCGATAGTGAATGTCTCTTATCTCGTATGTTCTTAGAATCGTCTTGTGTGAATTGATACTCACGTAGATGGGTTCTGCGCATGTCTAGACTTGGAGAGTTCGATTGTGGTTTCCGCCCAGGTCGGGGAGTGACAAAATGGTTTAAGCAGCGAGTGGACGCAAATCTGCGTCTTGTGATTTCTCTGAGGGAAATACATTGTCTTTGTGAGTTAGTTAGCTAACTAGACTATTTCCCAGTGTTATTCAAGCCTGCCTGGAGGCATATGTTTTGTGGTTGATTCCGAATAAAGGTAATTCCTCTTTATTTGAACTTTTCGATGTCATCTAAAAGTTCGACATTTTTTGCTGCTCTTTGCTCGCTTGTGTGATTCAAAATGGAGAGGTACTTTTGATTAGGTTTCGCCACCGGTATCTTTATACCTGAACTAGTTATATATATATATATGGGTCGCTCTAGACCAAACAAGGCTATTGTCTGTGTTCCAGGATTCATTATATCAGAGATCACATCCAAGTCAGATGGTTAGACTTAGGAACGTTATAAAGGTTGGCTTGACCTGTATTCCCAGTATGCTATTCACGTGCAGAGGATAAATGGACTTATTGTATACATCTGATCTGCTAGCATCAGGAAGGGAGTATTTATTATTATCTATGAACAGTGATGAGATGCAGCTGACACTGTTGCAGAATTTATATGTATGAACTTTAGGTACCCAGATTTGGGCTATATATTATGTATACAGCTTCACGAACCAGAACTTTATGTTATCGAATATGTGGAAGCTATTTGTTTACACTATGAATATTGGATTCTACATGACTATCAGCTGGCACTAATATTATTTTGACCTGTGTTGTACTCTGGGAACTATTCTACTACAACCTACACAGCAACATCCTAAACCAGATAAGACACCTACATCTTACACTTTAATACCTGGTGTCGATAGGGGTGGTGAATTTGATGTCAGCCTAAATACCACCTTTATCATTGTGGTGGCCAAATGTTGGTTTACTCTGGTACCAGCTATCAAGGGGGTCAACAAACCCAGACATCATCATCATACTAGATACACTTTAATACCACATTGCTATTATGGTCATTATTCCTTGTAATCCTGATGTTTCTGATAGATTCAATGTATAACACAGATTATGAAAGTTTCAAGGTAGAAAGCAATCATTCTTATAGCATACACACATTTATCGCCTGTTCAACTAACGAGCCTCCTTCATCTTTCTTATCTTCCTCCAGGCCCACTCCTACAGCTCTGCCTTTCAGTTCCCTGGAGAGCAAGTCTCGTATCAGTTTATACCAAACCCTCCCGTCTTGCGCCATATTTTCAGCGTCATTCCATGCCAACATTAACCTTTACGTCTGGTTCAAAGTCTCTCCTCCTGCTCAATTTAAATCCCCCTCTATTTCTTCACTCCGGGGATTCTAGATCCAGGACTGCCTTGTGACTTCATTCTCTCTCACTTATTCCAATATATTCCTTCTTGGTCTATTTTCTCTTTTCCTTTCTCTCTCTCTCTCTCTCTCTCTCTCTCTCTCTCTCTCTCTCTCTCTCTCTCTCTCCCCCTCTCTCTCTCTCTCTCTCTCTCTTGTTCACTAAATCCTGTCACACAATGCTCCAGCATATCTGTGGCCAATGTTCAATTACAATGAAAGACGCAGTCAACGCTTTAACAGACTGCAAGTGCCTAAGCCTAGGCTTGACTTATTCAAGAAAAGCTTAACGTACTCTGCTGCTCATCTTTGGAATTGTCTTCCATATAACCTAAGAAACAACCTCAGTCCCTATTCATACAATCATAGACTTTTTGAATACTTTCTGAATTCTGATTACATGCCCCCCTAATCGGATTATCTTTTCTTATAACATCAACTGTAGGTTCTAATGACGATGTTTGTACTTTTCAACATATGTTATGTCATGCTTATAATTAATTAATGTTAATATGAGTGTGCTATATTATTATTTTACTTTACGTTGAATTTCTTGAAATTGACATGTAACATGCATATGAGAATAAATGAATTTCAGTATGAAAGGTGAGCGAAAGGAAGGGTAGAATGTTAGACGGGCCTGCGTGCCCAATTCTCAACCCTTTGAAAATAAAGTTCGTTCGTTCGTTCGTTCTCCTCCATTTTCTCTCTATACAGCCATTCTTAGCCGTATTTATCATTTGCTAAATTATTGCTTTTAATTCGTTCATAGTTTCTACCTTCTCTCCCTCTCCATCTCAAACATCATCTGATTGCCCTTCCGGCCATACTGTTTTACCCTCCCCAACTCTTCTAATTTGAGCAGTTCTCTCTTTCAAACAAGCTGGGCATTGTAATTCATGATTGCTAGTTCTGTTATTCGATACTTAGAATTTGTAAGTACCTCCTCACAGGTCCCAAAACCACATGTTCCTCCTTTCTCAGAATATGCTATGGAGAATGTAAACTGGGACATCATTTCGATGCACATGGACTGACCGACAACAAGATGACATGTCACTTTTTTCTATCTTGGATAGGAGCTTCCTTGTATCCACTGGCACAGAAGTTGTTTGGAACAGATGACCTATCTACTTTCTCATACGATGAGCTCACTGCAAAATTTGCAATTCATTTTAAGCAGCGCACTCATCTCATTATTGCCAGACACAAATTCTGGCAATCAAGGAAGAGGTCTGACCAAATATCTTCTTTCTTCTTCCGTCCTTAGCCAACGACCGGCAAAGCAGTCAGTGGCCATTACGCCTAGTGGCGTCTTAAGGGCAACAGCGAATAGATTTTCTCTGTCGCTGTTCCCATCACGCCTAATGGCGTCTTTAGGGCAACGACAAATCAATCCGTTTGTTGTTGTTTCCGTAATCAAAGTGACTGGCAAACGGGTGATCAGCCCGTTGGGTGACCAAATATACTCACAATAAATTGCAAATTACAAATCCTAGCATCTGATTGCAAATTTATCTGTCCTAAAGATGGATATCACTATCTCTGGTTGATGAAAGTATTCATGATATGGTTTTACAGCATATATCTCATGAGTTTATACGTACGACGGCTTTATCTGAAGAAAATCAATCTCTGAAGAAGATTTCACAAATCGCAGCCTTATATGAAAATTCATGTACTGCCAATGAAACTCTCAGAGGAGATGACAGAATTCAGTCAGATGTTATGAAATGAAGCCCCACTACAGAAAGCCAAGATAACAGTCCCTCACTCGTTCTACTACACTACAGATCAGACCGAAAGACTCTTCAGCTACTAGTAAACTGAAGTCATGTCCGGCGTGCTACGTGAGACATGGAAGATCAGTGCGTAGACGCAGGCAGTCTACTTGCAATGTTTATGGAAAACTGGGTCACTTTTCCTCAGTTTGCAACTCGAGGAATACACTACGTTCCGCCAACAGAAGCTCAAGACGCAGTTCCAGCATAGACAAGTTTTCTAAGAACAAAAAAAGGACAGATCAAGTACAGATGTCAAATTGATTGATATGGAAGAACACTAGGACAACTTTCTCCTTAATATCCTAGTCAACAACAATCTTAGACCATATATATATATTAACCTTTACGTCTGGTTCAAAGTCTCTCCTCCTGCTCAATTTAAATCCCCCTCTATTTCTTCACTCCGGGGATTCTAGATCCAGGACTGCCTTGTGAGTTCATTCTCTCTTACTTATTCCAATATATTCCTTCTTGATCTATTTTCTCTTTTCCTTTCTCTCTCCATGCTCTCTAGCTAATTATCCGTGAAAAAAAATGCAACTATAAAATGATAAAATACATTTTACAACTTGCCCCGAGTTGTCGGACGAACTAACACAGACCTCTTGCACAGATAACGTCCGAATATTGTCCGGCAACTGATTTAAGATGCCGTTTCTTCGTGTGAGTTAGGTGTCTAACCTTTAGCACCTGAACTAGGATTACAGAACTTAAAGAACAAAGGGAGTTCACCGGGGCTATTATCTTATAATCAAAGAATTTACGTTCGGTCTTCTGGCCTGTCTTATATTTGGGTCCTGATATTCTGTGTTTTTGACGAAATCAGTCATGTAATTTTTATAACTCTCATTCACTCCGGCAGTATCTCTTCATTTCTTCATTTTTATCACTCATCGTCCTATTATTTGGCATATTTATTGCCCTCGCATTTATCTTTTCTGTGACCACTCCCAGACGTATTTACGTTCCGCCAGGTGAACTGTGGTATTGTCGTAACAATACCCGGTCACAATTACCGGTCAGAGGTAATACGTTTATCTCTTTGAAACGCCGGCCACCTTTGATAGGAGAGGATCCTTGTTTGACAATACGGTCTCGTACGAGGATGAATAGAATACCGTATGGTCCGGCTGAGAAATCAGTCTATGGGATTCACATACCGAGGCGATAATAAGATAATCGTTTCCGCTGGTCCCGTCTCAGTATCAATATTACCGATAACCTGTCTGGGGAAGACAATATTTGAAGGTAGCATCTGGGCATCAAATAAGTTCCCAGATTTGTTTGTGAGTTGACGGAAATATTACCGCATTATTTGAAAGAGGTCACGCGTTGGAATATTAAATGTAATATTTTAAAACACGCGGAGGAGATTATGAATTTAAACACCCAAACCCAGATAGTGCTAAAGAGCTAACTATTGGTTTGATTTGAGAGCCGGAATATACTTTGGTTCTCATTGGCAAGTGCCGGTAAGTACAATCTGGGATTTGAACTGAGAATGAGAGATATTATATAGCGAAAAAGCGGAGTCACAGATCAGACAGCTTCGCAACTTCAAGCTAGCAACTCCCAAAAACCAGAATTAGAAAGTTTCCCAGACCAAGTGATTCACAGAACACCCGCCGTAAGAGGAATTACTATAATTTCCCAGACCAAATAATTCGCAGAACACCCGTCATAAGAGGAATCAAAATATTTCCAGACCAAGTGATTCACAGAACACCCGTCATTAGAGGAATTTCTCAGGCCAAGTGATTCGAGAGCATATAACTTAAATTGCTCGTGTCCATTCTAACCTGTGCGAGGAGAATGTAGATTAACATATTTTTGGGGTAAGTGTAACATTTATTTTACAAATATGAATTTGACATGTTTTTCTTGCTTGGTGCTTATATAGCATAAATGAGGCTCGCAACCTCAACAATAAAAATACTTATTCATGAAACACTGCAGCAAGCGCTAGTGATTGTTTCTTGCTGGTCGTGCGGAAAATCGACAGGAGAGGTGACCCCCTAAATCCGACTGGAGCAGCGATGAGTAATGATTGCATTACGTGTGCATCAAGTGTATCATATCATGTTGTGAGATATAAAAAAACCTAAAAGATAGTATCAAGGGATGGAACTTTGTCTCGGAGCGCATTATAATCTGATTATTACAAACACAAAGTTCCCCCATAAGCGCATACATGCATATACTAGATGTGAACCAACAAAGAATGAGAAGTCAGTGATCGACTATGCCATCGTTAGGAGGAGCTCATTCAAATATGTCCGGGATGCTAGAGTCTGGAGGGTGCCAGAGATTGGAAGTGATCACTACCTGCTTACAATCAAAAGAACAACTGAAAGAGTTGCTCAGCCTAGGAACGTCCCAACATCACGCAAGAAACCAAGTAAACAAACGGGAGAAATGAGCACTAAGACCTACAAGCTGAGAGAGCCAGAAATTAAGACCAGATACACTGACTAACAAAAAAAAACTTTTTTTTTCTTTCTCTAACATTTCTATGTTTTTCTGGTCAATTTTAATGCGCTGTTTTTAAATCTGCAAACCGTTTTTCTCTATCAGGTCGGGATCTCTAGAAATACGCAATTGAAGTTTTTTAACAACGCATACAGTATTACAACATCATTCGTACAAGAAGTATAACAGTTATGTAGGCTTGAATTTCTTTGCAGTCGACTTTCATCGGGGAATGGCACGGCGTACATCGCGATGAAGCATCCAACAATAATCGGCAAGCATGGTCACACTCCACCGTCCTTGATAACGTGACTCCATTACGGCGATATCTTGATGGAATCGTTCTCCATGTTCATCGCTGACTTCGCCAAGGTTGTCAGGGAAAAAGTCAAGATGTGAATCGAGCAAATGGATTTTGAGGGACATGTTACAGCCCATAATTCTGTATGCATCTATGCACTGCTTAACAATATGCAACATAGTCAACAGATTTGTGATTTCCCAGAAAGTTATCGACGATCGATTTGAATGCCATCCATGCGCGAAGTTCACTACCATGTAACAAGTTCTCGAATTGTTTGTCTGCAATAACTTTCCTAATCTGAGGTCCTACAAAGATACCTTCCTTTATCTTTGCATCGCTAAATTGCGGAAACTTTTCTCGAAGATAAGTGAAAGCTTTGCTCGTTTTATCTAACGCTTTTACAAAATTCTTCATGAGCCCCAACTTTATATGTAACAGTGGTAAAATGAAGCTGTCTTTGTTAACTAATGGCTCGTGTATTACATTTTTATGCCCGAGCTGCATACGATCCCGGATAGGCCACACCTTTCTTGCATAATGTTCCTGTCTGTTGCGGCTGTCCCATTCACATCGGAAGCAACCAAATTTAGTATACCCAGCCTGCATGCCCGTGAGAATGCAATGACCTTAGGTCTCCACAAATCCGCCATTGGTAGTCATTGTACTTTATTTTTTCCAAACGTATACCCATATTGTCATAAGTTTCTTTCATATGAACAGAGTAGGTGACTGGAATTGATGAAAATAAGTTTCTGTTATGCAATAACACAGCTTTTAGACTAGTCTTGGAAGAATCGATGAAAAGTCGCCATTCGTTGACTATGTGCTTATGACCGAGGTGCACCATTAGACCGTTTACATCTTTGCAATAGCAAATGTCATCATCCATCTCAAAGTATTGAACAAGTTCTCTGTGTCTATGACGAAATTTAGATATCGGAGTATTGGGCGCTAAAAGATTCCATTCTTTGAGTCGCGAACCGAGTAATTCCGCTTGTCCTTTGGTAAGAGCGAGATCACGTATTAGATCTGAAAGTCCTGAATGGTTAATTAAGTAAACACTATCATTCACCGGTATGTAATCTGAGTCAGAATTAGTTTCTAATGCAGGTAAACTATCACTTTCTGATGGTTCATTCACGTCCAACGGATTATGTTCTGGTGGTACTTGGATCGGACACGTGATTGGATCATGAGGCACTGGTTTCGAAACCAATTCAATATTTGAATAAACCACAGACTTTCTAGTTTTAAAAGTGAAACCATGGATATTTGTCAAGCAGAAGTACAATCAGTAGTGTGATTTGTATGTTCACGCCATATTACTGGCACTCCAAAAGGCATCGACTTATGCTTCAGCGATTTTCGTAACCAACCTGCCAATGTATCAAACAAACTGCATTTGGCTACCAAGATTTATTTGCATCATCAACTTTCGAATCGAAATAAAGTTCATATGCTTTCTTTAGTAATGGTGTAAAGTTTTTCTGGTCAACACGATCGGTAAAATATCTGCACACGTAACAGAACAGATCAGCCGAATTTCTACAACTTCTAGAAGCCATATTTTGCTCAGAATTATTTCAAAATACAGTAACTATTTGAAAAATCGCGTAACATATGTCATGCATCTTTTAGCAGTATAAAAAGTAGAATTATGTTGCTTTTTATTAATTTTTAATAAGTTATATAGTAAAAATGAAACGGAGCAAATAACGGTTTCCCAAAAATATATTTATTCACAAATATCTTAAGAACCCGACGTGATAGAGATAAACGGATTTCAGATTTGAAATCAGCGCAAGAAACTGACCTAAGAACACTTATTCTTATATAAGAAAGAAAAATGTTGTTTGTCAGTGATATCAGGGGCTTATTGCTGCAGCGGTGAGCAACTCAGAAGAACAACCTGATGACTTGGAAACCCTCTGGCTTAGATTCAATACATCATAAAGACAGCTGCTGCAGAAGCATGTGGTGAAGTCCGACTTGGGAACAAGAGAAAGAGGACACCTTGGTGGACAGAGGAAGTCAACGAGAAAATAAGAGGGAAGAAAATGGCATGAAAACAATACTTAGGAGCTAAAAACACAACAGGATAAATGAAGAAATATAGAGAATATGTGATACTCAGAACAGAAGCAAAGAACACGGTTCTAGCAGCAAAACAGAAGTCCTGGGAAGAATTTGGAGAAAAGCTAGAAAAAGATGCGCAAGAAAACCATAAATTGTTCTGTAAGACCATAAAGAACACGAGGAAGGAAAAACAATGCCCTCTCAAATTTATAAAGGACAGGCAAGGCAAATTGCTTACTGCGCCGAAGGAAATAATGGAAAGATGGAAAGAATATTTCTCAGAACTCCTGGATGGTGAGCCTGATGAAGCATAAGAAATGATAACCACTGGCACAGAAGAGAAAACCAATGATGGTGAAGATTGTAGTGGTTTTTGATAATAATGTGTGGTTGCTATGTTACCTAGTGTACTGGATGAGGTCAGCTGTGAAGGCTCCTGAAGATAAAAGTTTATGTGAGTTACAGAATGCCTTTCTGCTACCACTTACGACCTCAAACAGACTTATTCTGCTATTATGTATGTTAGCTACGTTTAATGTCTAGGGTACTGAAATGTGATGTGTAGGTAATTGAATACACAGACACACACATGTAAACACTAAGTCTAATAATAATAATAAGCTCTATGATCAAATCAACTAACACTGGCTTTAGAAGTTAAATTTGATAATTTTTTGAATTTATTTAGTCCTGAACCAAATTTTCTTCTGGTCAGGACGTATGAAACAATATGTATTTATCAATAAAAGTGCATATATATATCTTGCATAATCAAAATGAAATTTTTGTACATAGATATATGGTTACATTGGTTAATATTAACACTAACTACAGTGTCTTTGGAAAACTAGCACTGGATGTTTAGTCGGGGTGGTGTCATCATATCCGATCTCTGTTTACACGAGTCATTGTCTTTGAAATATTGCACTGAAGTATAGTTTTTCTACACCAGGTTTTTGGTTAGTTATTTATTTATTTGGGAAAGAGTTTGATGAATCTACAACAGGCCAGGTTTTCACTTATCTGGCCTGTGACGATGCAGTAAAGAATTCAAGTGGCCCACTCCTCACAGTAGCTGGAGTAAAATGATAGGCTTCTTAGGCATCCACTCTTGGACCTCTTCAAGCATCTGGCACTAGCACAGTGCCAGACCAGAAACTCACAATTCAAAATTGAAAACACAGTTACGTAGTACTAGCAAAACTCAGCTGAGCTGCTGGCTAGATTATGGCGTCCCACTGACAATATATAATATTTCCTGGAAATCACTCTTCTAGCATTAACGAACTGTGTATATGGACAGTCTCTTACAAAATGGCACTAGCGGGCGTCTTTCTTTCTATAATATGAAAGCTTCTGTCCAATCAGCGGACTTCCCCTCTACCTTCCAAATATTCAAACTACAAAGTCCAATTTCGGTCCAGACTCAGTCTAGTGTGTAGTATTTTTCTGTCGGTCTGTCCGTCCCAACTTGGTTTTTCCCAAAATTACACTTGTTTTTGGACCAACTACAAGAAAAAACTACACAAATTTTGTCTCCCCCTACTTCTAAGATTCTATGCTAAGTTGTTTTTAGCTACTATCCTCCTACCCTGCCCCTAGTCCACCTGCAGTTTGTTTTTATGCGTTAGGCTCAAGGACGCGTCAAAATGTAACTTTAGAGAAAATATGCACAAATAACTGTCTGCTAGTCTGTATTGAACAATACAGTCTTTCGTCAATATCTTCCGTGTTATCTGTCCGTCTGTGTAATTAAAAGTATATTATTTCTCAGATTAAGATGGGCTATCAAACTAGCTAGTTTTTATTCTCCTAAACTTATTATTAAGAAAAAACCTACTTTTTTCAAGGTTCGTTTTGAAATTTGTTTTTGTGCCCTAGTTCACGGCGTTTGCCGCTATATTCAAACTAAAAGGACTAATTACCGTAGAAAGTCCAAGATACTGTCGTGGAATATTCTAATCCACATATATAAATTATCAAGTAAATATAAAGCCTAATAAATACATATAATAAATAAAGGAAGAAGAATGGTAAAGAACAGTGCTGTCACAATGACTGTACTCGAAATCCCCTTGTTTTCTACTGCGTATGCAAATTGTAACGTTTCACGTTGATATTAAAGGCCTTCTGCAACATACACGCGTTTCCCAAACACACAATAAAATGTGCTGCCTTTCTAAGAAAAACCTTGAAATATGCAAGTTGACCTAAATTTTAAATTCCATTCATGTCTTTTTCTACACTATGTTACCAAGATCAAAAGACAGATGGACAAAAGGATAGCGAGAAGGGAGAGGCAGAAAGCCGAACACTAAACACGCTTCGCGCGATACACAAATGCTGCCATCACGCGTGTAAGACTACATGCACTAACTTTTTTTCAGACGGACAGTGATAAAATACATTAACCATCCCAGAGTTAGGTTTATAAATCCTGAAAAACTCTTATTAGAAAAGATAACATTAGATGGGTTTACGGTTGAAAACATAACAGTACCCAGACAGCACATCTTCGAAACAGGAGGTAGAAGGAATTGCATATTTTGAACGCAGCCACGTAGCTCTTTTAAATTTGGATATTTGGGTTCCTTAGGGCTTGCTGACAAAGAATATGTAAAACGTTACGCAAATAGTCCAGGAATTAATAAATTATACCCAAAATAAAATAGTGGGGATGCCTGACAGCATGGAATCATTTCTGCTCATAAAATTTTTTTATAACGTGTTTGAAAAAAATCTTACGTTACAGAATTAGCCTACCATGTAAACTCCAAATTGATTGGAGCGCAACAAATGAAAGACTAACCACGATTGGTCGGGCTATAAATACTATCTTTCGTTGTTAGGGGAGACGTGAAAAGGTAACATTTTTTCAAACACTTGTCGAAACGTGGCCTCATTGGCTAGACTCGCTGATATACTCACTTAGGAGCGTTAGTTCGAGACCACTAGTGCAAATAATCTTGATAAAGCAACAGTGCGTTGAAGCCAGCTCATATTTGTGTTAAATAAAAGCCTGGAACATAAGCAGATGGGAATTTGTGCCAGTAATTGTGCCAGAATTCATTGCTAATCAACGTATCTGTGTTTATTTCCATGAAATTGTGGGACCGTGGTCTTGATGGTACTGAGCAGCACCTGGTCAGAGCTTTGCTGAATCCAGAGTCGGACAGCATACTCCTTGGTCTTTTTAGCTATCAGTGAGGTGTCTCCAGAGCCCAGGGGAGAATTCGAGCAGAGGAGTCCTTTCCTGCCGCCATCACGCAAAATAAGCTGATTTGGCCAGCTGAGCTCAACATTATGTCCCCTCATCTTGAAATGACTTTGTAAAAATAACATTCAGAGGGGAATTTAATTGTCTTAATATCAGGAACTGAGAACATCTCCAATACTAGTCCCAAAAGACAAACTATTGAAGTCATGATGACAAATACCAACAGAGCTTGAACAAAACAAAACCAGTATTACCTCATATTACCACTACACAACTGACACACATAGGATATTTTAATAATATATGTCACTACAATATTCATATTGATAAAGTCTGTACATATACTTGTAATTAAAATTGATTGTGATTCCTGGTTCCTTTGTATTTGAATCAGGACACATATACCTTTATGATAACCATGAATACATATTGTTATTTGAAAAGTTATCAGTGACTCCTTAAGATATTCTCATAGAGTGTTATATGTATGTGAGTGTCACAGTGTTGTCAAGAGTAGTGGATTAAATTAAATTGTTTATCTGTCTGTTGTTGTGACTTACACTTCATCATACACATACCCTAGACACATAACGTAGTCATCACACTATTCCAGAATAATTCTGACTGAGATATATAGATATGTGGTAGCAAGTAAGGTTATCTATAATACACTACTCTTAATAGATATAGATACCTTCACAGCTGATCTCAGTCAGTACACTAAGTCCCCTATAAATATTTATAACATCCCACTTCACCACATATATTGGGGTCTCGCTCTTGGGATTTTGAATCTTTCCCTATTAAAAATATTGGGGGTAATTCACTTCAGGGAATATAAGAATTAAAAGGTATCCTTGGGTGGAATTAAATAAGGTTGAGCTCACGGTGCCTGTGTTGTCCATTAGATATATTTAGAGATTAAATTGTTGGTTAGACATTGTATAAACTTACCTGATAGACAATGGCGGACCTAGCCAAATTTCGATCTGCTGCTGTTCAGACTGCAAAGGAGTTAGGATTAGATGGGCAAGTTATGGTTGCCTATGTTACTACGGAATGTGACAAATTTATTGAACGCGAAGAAAGAAGGTTTGAAGCCGAAAGAAAGTTAGAGGCTGAAAGGGAAATTAAGAAGTTACAATTTGAAGCTGAGGCTGAGACTAAGAGGTTGCAGATTGAGGCTGACAAAGAGGCTAAGAAATTGGAAGCAGAAAGAGAAGACAAAAGATTAGCTGCAGAAAGGGAAGAGAAGAAATTAGCTGCAGAAGAGAGGAAATTAGCTGCAGAAAGGGAAGCAGAAGATAAAAGATTACAAAGGGAACATGAGTTACGACTAAGGGAGTTTGAGTTTCAAGGCCATGCTCCTGAAAATGGTGCCAGTCCCTTTGCCTCTGATGCTACGGTTACTCAGGGAGCCTCAACCTCAGCTATGAACTTTCATTTAGATCATTTTGTTGAGAAAGACGATGATATTGAGAGCTATATAAATAGATATGAACTATTAGCTACCACATATGGGTTAGAGAGAGAAAGGTGGAGCTTAAAGTTATCTCAGGGACTTCGTGGGGCAGCTTATGAAGTTTTTGCAAAAATGAGCAGAGGTGATCAGGAAAATTATGATATGCTAAAGCAGGCTCTTTTGTTAAGATATGAAAAGAATGCTGAATTTTATAGGAAAAAATTTAGGAATGCTAAACTACTGTCAGGTGAAACCTATCACCAGTTCTCTGCACGAATAGAGACATACTTGGAGAAATGGACTTCTCTGGGGAAAACCCAAGATCTTAAGGAAATGGTCCTTATAGAGCAATTAAGAGAGTCCATGGCTCCAGACCTGAGAAAGTTTCTCATGGAACAAGGTGCAGAGAGGCTGGATGAGTTGCTAAATGTTGCTGAAAGGTATCAAGCAGCTCAAGCAGAGGTAACAGGTAATAAAAAGAAACAAGTGGATAACTTTAGGGCACCACAGAACTTTAATAAATTTGATCCTAGGGATCAACACAAAGGTAAGCACCAGTCTGATAGGCCACGGTATGAAAATAAAAATAAATTCCCACAATTCGATGAAAGGAAATATGATGAAAGAAAATCTTTCAACCAAGGAAAAAGGTGGTGTAAGAATTGTCAGATGGACAATCATGACACTGACCGTTGCAGAAGGAAACCTGTGTATATGGCAACCCTTCAGGTCAGGTCGACCTCAAGACAGGAGGAGGATATTATGTTAGATACCACTCCAGAAGAGATGAGGAAGGCACAGGCTGGGGATAAAACACTCAAGCCTTGTTTCAGAAAATTGTCAACTTGTCATACAACTCCAGGCAAGGGAGATTTTTACATGAAAAACAAGTTGATGTATAGGAAGACTGGAGCTAGATCCAAAGGTCAAGGACAGCTGGTACTTCCTAAAAGATATAGGGCAGACTTAATAAGGAGCCTACATGTGAAACCAGATGGGGACCATGAGAAAATAGGTACCATCATTCAAAAGGTGGCTCACAATTATTATTGGCCCAAAGCAAGATGGGACATTGAGAATTTTGTAGAAAGGTGTAGCATAGCACATGAGGGAACACCCACAAGTGGGAACATGGATCAGGACCTGGACACGCCCCGGGGCAAAATTAGGCCTGATAATAAAAAGAGATATAAATTTGAAAAAGTGGACCAAATGGAATGGGAAGCCCCTTTTCACGGACAAGCTTCACTTAACTGTTTTACTATGGCCACTATGCGGAGAGTGCAAAAAGATGTCTTACCCCAGGATAAGCCGAAAATCCCTCAATCGGACTTAAACAAACTGGAGGAAGAGGATGTAGGGAGGAAATCTCTCATCAAGAATTTTAAGAGGGGAGACAGCCCCAAGAAAAAAATTGGTAGCGGTCGTTTTGTGAATGATAATTCTGGGAGGAAAAGTCATCACTATAGAGCTTCGAGTGGAAGAGACCATACCGGTGCATGGACAAATAGGTCCACACAATTAAAGGTCCATATGTAGCTTTGCTAAGAACGTGGACTGATGAAAAGGCAGAGGAAAACATTACATCTTCATACCAATATGTGAATGAGCTGACCACTCGGTTAAAAACTGGCTGGAAACTTGCCAATGAAAATTTGAAACAAGCCAGGAAGAAACATGCTGCCTATTATAACAGGAAGGCGAAGGACAGAAATCTGGCTGTGGGAGAGAAAGTACTGCTTCTTTTGCCTGGGAGTCAGAATAAGTTACAAATTGGATGGCAGGGTCCATATACAGTTCTAGAGAAGGTGTCTAGAACAAATTATAAGATAGATAAGAAGGGGAAAGAAAAAATCTATCATGTGAATCTCCTGAAGAAATATTTGGAAAGAGAACATCAGGAAGAGACACACTTGTTGACCTTGTCCATCGCCATGGAGATGAAAAAGGAACCACTTTCATCATTTGAATATCCATTACACCCCTGTGAGACAGCAGCACAGGTGAAAATCAGTACACATTTAACGAAAAACTCAGAAAGAGAGAGTGCAACAGGTTCTAAATAATCATGCAGAGGTGTTAACAGACCGACCAGGGCATACAAACCTATTGGAATATGATATGAAACTAATAGACTCCACACCTGTCTGTATGAAACCATATTCGATTCCGTTTGCTAAGGAGAAAGCTTTGAAGGAAGAGATAGACTATCTGTTGAAGGAAGGAATTATTTCGCACAGTGAATCTTCGTATAGTTCCGGTGTTGTACTCTTAAGGAAGCCCTCTGGAGAACATAGACTCTGTATAGATTACAGGAGACTGAATGCTATTACAGAAGGACAGGTGGATCCATTGCCGGATACAAATCAGCTGTTTGCCAGACTAAATAAAGCTAAATATTTCTCAAAAGTGGATCTGAGTAAAGGATACTATCAGATTCCAGTAAAGCCTGAGGTTAGACCATACCTAGCTTTTAGTACCTCAGAAGGACACTATGAGTTTAATAGATTGCCATTTGGATTGAAGAATGCGCCTAGTGTCTTCTCTAGAATGATGAGAAAATTATTGGATCCTCTGAATAATCCCTGTATAACAAATTTTATGGATGATATCCTTATAGCAACAGAAACATTTGAGGAACACATTGACTCTCTGAACATGCTGTTTAATCGACTTAGGGAGGCAAATTTAACAGCCCGACCAACTAAATGTTGCGTTGGATGTAAAGAATTGGAATTTTTGGGACACACAGTTTATCAGGGAAACATGACCCCTGACCCAAAGAATTTAGAGAAACTACAGAAAGCCCCGAGACCACAAACCAAGAAGGACGTGAGATCCTTTGTCTCATTATGTGGTTTCTACCAGAAGTATATCAAAAACTTTAATTCCATATGTGCACCGTTAACTGAATTGACACGTAAAGGACATCCAGATCGCATTACATGGACACCACAATGTGAAATGACTTACCAAGAATTGAAGGAAAAGCTCACAAGTAAACCCATTTTGAAATTACCTGACTTAAGTCAAGAATTCATTGTAAGGACGGATGCCAGTAATATTGGGCTAGGAGCAACTCTACTACAGAAATCAGATGCATTGGATGGGGAATTAAGCCCAGTGGCATATGCTAGCAGAAAGTTGAATAAAGCTGAAATCAATTACTCAACTAGCGAAAAGGAATGTCTTGCAGTAATATGGGCAATAAAGAAATTCAATATCTATCTGTATGGGAAGGCATTTAAGTTGCAAACAGACCACAAACCTTTATCGTTTCTAGCACAGGCTAAGCATGAGAACTCTAGGTTACTCCGATGGTCTTTACTTCTGGCTCCATATAATTTTAGCATTGAGTATATATCTGGAAAAACCAATTTGGGAGCGGATTTTTTAAGCCGCCATCCGTGTGATGAGAATCACCGTAAACCCCAGAAATAATAATAAATTTCTCTATGTGAATATAGAATAAAGGACTGACATATAATGTCTGTTTTAAGAGGGGAGGTGTCGTGGAATATTCTAATCCACATATATAAATTATCAAGTAAATATAAAGCCTAATAAATACATATAATAAATAAAGGAAGAAGAATGGTAAAGAACAGTGCTGTCACAATGACTGTACTCGAAATCCCCTTGTTTTCTACTGCGTATGCAAATTGTAACGTTTCACGTTGATATTAAAGGCCTTCTGCAACATACACGCGTTTCCCAAACACACAATAAAATGTGCTGCCTTTCTAAGAAAAACCTTGAAATATGCAAGTTGACCTAAATTTTAAATTCCATTCATGTCTTTTTCTACACTATGTTACCAAGATCAAAAGACAGATGGACAAAAGGATAGCGAGAAGGGAGAGGCAGAAAGCCGAACACTAAACACGCTTCGCGCGATACACAAATGCTGCCATCACGCGTGTAAGACTACATGCACTAACTTTTTTTCAGACGGACAGTGATAAAATACATTAACCATCCCAGAGTTAGGTTTATAAATCCTGAAAAACTCTTATTAGAAAAGATAACATTAGATGGGTTTACGGTTGAAAACATAACAGTACCCAGACAGCACATCTTCGAAACAGGAGTTAGAAAATACATATTTTGAACGCAGCCACGTAGCTCTTTTAAATTTGGATATTTGGGTTCCTTAGGGCTTGCTGACAAAGAATATGTAAAACGTTACGCAAATAGTCCAGGAATTAATAAATTATACCCAAAATAAAATAGTGGGGATGCCTGACAGCATGGAATCATTTCTGCTCATAAAATTTTTTTATAACGTGTTTGAAAAAAATCTTACGTTACAGAATTAGCCTACCATGTAAACTCCAAATTGATTGGAGCGCAACAAATGAAAGACTAACCACGATTGGTCGGGCTATAAATACTATCTTTCGTTGTTAGGGGAGACGTGAAAAGGTAACATTTTTTCAAACACTTGTCGAAACGTGGCCTCATTGGCTAGACTCGCTGATATACTCACTTAGGAGCGTTAGTTCGAGACCACTATTGCAAATAATCTTGATAAAGCAACAGTGCGTTGAAGCCAGCTCATATTTGTGTTAAATAAAAGCCTGGAACATAAGCAGATGGGAATTTGTGCCAGTAATTGTGCCAGAATTCATTGCTAATCAACGTATCTGTGTTTATTTCCATGAAATTGTGGGACCGTGGTCTTGATGGTACTGAGCAGCACCTGGTCAGAGCTTTGCTGAATCCAGAGTCGGACAGCATACTCCTTGGTCTTTTTAGCTATCAGTGAGGTGTCCAGAGCCCAGAGGAGAATTCGAGCAGAGGAGTCCTTTCCTGCCGCCATCACGCAAGATAAGCTGATTTGGCCAGCTGAGCTCAACATTATGTCCCCTCATCTTGAAATGACTTTGTAAAAATAACATTCAGAGGGGAATGTAATTGTCTTAATATCAGGAACTGAGAACATCTCCAATACTAGTCCCAAAAGACAAACTATTGAAGTCATGATGACAAATACCAACAGAGCTTGAACAAAACAAAACCAGTATTACCTCATATTACCACTACACAACTGACACACATAGGATATTTTTAATAATATATGTCACTACAATATTCATATTGATAAAGTCTGTACATATACTTGTAATTAAAATTGATTGTGATTCCTGGTTCCTTTGTATTTGAATCAGGACACATATACCTTTATGATAACCATGAATACATATTGTTATTTGAAAAGTTATCAGTGACTCCTTAAGATATTCTCATAGAGTGTTATATGTATGTGAGTGTCACAGTGTTGTCAAGAGTAGTGGATTAATTAAATTGTTTATCTGTCTGTTGTTGTGACTTACACTTCATCATACACATACCCTAGACACATAACGTAGTCATCACACTATTCCAGAATAATTCTGACTGAGATATATAGATATGTGGTAGCAAGTAAGGTTATCTATAATACACTACTCTTAATAGATATAGATACCTTCACAGCTGATCTCAGTCAGTACACTAAGTCCCCTATAAATATTTATAACATCCCACTTCACCACAGATACGTCTGTTTCTAACAAGAGCTAAGGTCGTTTTTTGTCCATTTCCTTACATTGTGTCAACTAGTGGCGTAATTTTTTCCTTAAAAACTACAAATTGCGTCTTTTAGTCTTTAGATTCAAACACGTGTTCAGACCGTCGCATTTTTTTCTTTTATCTCCGTTTCTACCCCGTCTAAAAGAATAAATCGTTTAGTTTGCATGTTCTAACTAGTTAGTTTCAATGGCGCTAGAAAACGCTGGCGTAGGTGAAGAAGCCGCAGCGTATCTTACCTATATTTTTATCCCTACATGTTATTTTACCTGTTATCTTTTTAAATGGAGGAATTTTAACGTTGCATCACTGAAATTTCACCACACATCTCCCCACCTGAGAACATGCACTAATGCAAGTTCCAAAACCAGTGATACACATAGATAAAATTAACTCCTCACGCCTGCCAACTACTCTAATTTTGATCACAGGGGTGCCTACTGAGGAAATCTGCACCGACATTCTGTGACCCCGGGATATATGCAATATTAAACTGATATGGTTGCAACAATAATGACCATCTTAACAATCTTGCATTTTCATGCTTGGCCTGAGATAAGAACACGAGAGGCTGGTGATCTGTCTGGACCACAAAAGTCCTACCATACAGATAGATTTGGAACTTTTTTATTGCCCAGATTAAAGCTAAACACTCTTTTTCGCGTGTGGAATATCCTTGTTCCGCTTTGTTCAATTTGCGGCTTGCATAAGCGACTGGGTTCAGTTCCCCATTGGGTGAAGAGGACCTTTGCAACAAAGTAGCCCCCAGGCCTACATTGCTTGCGTCTGTTCTCGCCACAAAGTCCTGAGTCAAATCAGGCAATTTGAGAATAGGCTTGCTAGTGAGTTTTTCTTTTAACTCTTGAAATGCCAATTCACATTGCGCTGACCAAACAATTGTATCTGGATTTACCTTGCGAGTCAGATCAGTCAGAGGAGCACATATAGAGTTAAAATTTTTGATATATTTTTGGTAAAATCTACATAACGACACTAATGATCGCACGTCTTGTTTTGTTTGTGGTCTAGGTGCTCTCTGCAGTTTTTCCAAGTTCTTGGGGTCAGGGGTCATGTTACCCTGATATACAGTATGTCCCAAGAATTCCAACTCTTTGCATCCAATACAACATTTTGTTGGTCTAGCAGTTAAGTTTGCTTCCCTGAGCCTATCAAATAACATATTCAGAGAGTTAATGTGTTCTTCAAATGTTTCTGTGGCGATGAGAATATCATCCATGAAATTTGTGATACACGGATTATTCAAGGGATCCAACAATTTGCGCATCATCCTAGAAAATACACTCGGAGCATTTTTCAATCCGAATGGTAGCATGTTGAATTCATAATGTCCTTCCGAGGTGCTAAAAGCTAAATAAGGTCTAACTTCAGGCTTCACTGGAATCTGGTAATAGCCTTTGCTAAGATCCACCTTCGAAAAGTATTTTGCCTTGTTCAATCTACACCGCCCATCATTGTGGAAGATACTTACAATCTATGGTTTTCCAACAAAATATGTGAATATAATCAAAGCGCTATATGACAATGCAAGATGTTGTGTTAGAACAAATAAAGGGAATACAGAATGGTTTACAGTAGAAACAGGGGTTAAACAAGGCTGTATTATGTCACCACTACTTTTTGGAATAGCTATTGATTGGGTTATGAGAAACTATACCCACAATGAACAATTGGGTATAAAATGGACAAATGGAAAATTCCTGGGGGACCTGGATTTCGCAGATGATGTAGCATTCTTAAGTTCAACACCAAGACAATCCCAAGAAGCAATAAATAATTTGTGTCATCTCTCGGTTAAAATAGGTCTCCAAATAAATGCCTCTAAAACTAAAGCTATGAACTTTTCTAACGAGACCTTTGATATCATCTTGAACGGGGAAAAACTACAGAAAGTTGAAAGTTTCAATTATTTAGGCAGTAAAATGACTCAGGATGGTGACACAACAAGAGAAATCCATACTAGAATTGCTTTGGCAGCTAGCGCCTTCAATAGATTATCTAACATTTGGAAATTACGATCATTGAATATACATACCAAGCTTCGTCTGTTTAATTCAAATGTTATCTCAGTGTTAACATACGGCTGTGAGAGTTGGAAAATAACAAAATCATTGGAGAACAAGCTGAATACATTCGAGAACAAATGTCTTAGAAAACTCATGAACATCAGTTGGAAAGAATTCAAGACTAATCGACAAATAAGAGAAGACTCTAGGCAGAAATATGTCTCCGACTATATAAGGAAAAGACGATGGTCATATATCGGTCATGTCCTACGAATGCAAAACAACAGAATACCACTACAGGCGCTCACTTGGGTTCCTGAGGGTAAGAGGAAAAAAGGAAGACCAAAAGAAACACTCAGAAGAACAATAATAAGAGAAAGAAGAACGTTGGGCCTAAATAATGTGCAAGAGCTAAGAGGAGTGGCGTCACAACGAACAACCTGGAGAGCACTGGTTTCTGCCTTATGCGCCGTGTTTGGTGCTTAAAGAATTTATTATTATTATTAATCTGGCAAATAACTGTTTTGTGTCCGGTAATGGATCCACCTGACCTTCTGTGACAGCATTCAGTTTTCTGTAATCTATGCACAGTCTATGTTCCCCAGACGGTTTCCTCAACAAAACTACACTGGAGCTAAAAGAAGATTCACTGTGTGAAATAATCCCTTCTTTCAACAAATACTCTATCTCCTCTTTCAATGCCTTCTCCTTGGCGAACGGAACAGAATAGGCTCTCATACAGATTGGGTTTGAGTCTACCAGCTTCATGTCATACTGTAGCAAATTTGTATGTTCTGGTTTATCTGTTAATACATCTGTATGTTCCTCCAGAACCTGTTGAACTCTCTCCCTCTGATTTTTAGTCAGGTGCTTACTGACTTTTACCTGTGCGGCTGTCTCACAGGGGTGTAATGGGTATTCATGTGAGGTGAGTGGTTCCTTTTTCATTTCAGTTGCGATAGCCAGGGTCAGTGTTACGGTATATGTTATTAACGCCGTCTGCTAAAGGTTAGCAGACGTGCAATTGTAAAGGTTAAGACATTTAATATATTACGATAGATGTTTCAATTATTGAACGTTCCATACACGATCGATTATGACGTGTCTAGCGTTGTTTGGGTCACAGTCGGTAACTAGGAGACGCTACCCTTTGTTACTTGACCGCCAAGCTGAATAGCTGCGTTTTTGTAAAGTGCAATCTTTACTATCTTGCAATATAATACATTTATATACTTATTATGTTCGCAAATATTTTGTAAACAAAGTATTTCCTTTTTAAGTGCTTAAAGAGAAGTCATTTTTGAGTTACTTCCCTTGAAAGGAGTTCCGTCATCTTCGATCGGACTCCGCGGACGAGTCTAGGCCTACTGCGATTTATTCTTTGGCTGGGTAGGAATAGATTGTTCTTGCTTCAGTATATCTATGGCCTGAATTTATACGTAGTGTTTGTATGAGTAGGACGAGTCTGTCTTATATATGGATATCTTTACATTTCTAAGTCGAACTATGTTGGTTGTCGCTAGAAAAGGTCAAAGGCTATGCAGCGGAAGTATCGCTAGCAGGGTGTGTGATTCATGGCTGTCATCCTGTCGGGATGTCGAATTTTGTTGTAGCCGGCTTTTTGCCGAAAAAGTGATCTATAAGTAAATGGGGAAAAGTGATAGTCATTTAGACATGTTGTATGTACTTTACCCCAGTGTTTATTCTCTTTTGCCAAGGAATGGCAAAGTTATATTTCGCATAGAAAGGTAAAACCACAATTTATTATGAACTTGGGCTTCGCCATCGTTGTCGATAAGCAGATGCACAGTGGTACTTTTGAAAAGAATATTTATTCAAAGGAAGATGACATTCCTATGTATCAGCACTAGATTATATGATATTATTCAATTACCTCTATGATAGAAGCTATGAAGAAATGAGGACATTTAACGAATGACCAATTTTGGTCTGTATCCAATAGTGAGTGAAGCTCACGAGAGAAGCACAGCCATGTTGAAATCCATATACTTTGTATTTATCGAGTGAGAAAAAGGGATGCCTGTACTATCGCTCGATGAACCAAGAGATCACTGCTACATGTGAGAACCCATGTCTGGGATTCCTATATCTTTATGGAAAATATATATATTGAACTTTACGTGAAGGGATATTCGCTAGACGAGGTTAGGTCTAGGAGCCTTCCTATATATTGGTTATGGTCTGACGTGCCCAGTCAGTAAAGCCAGATGATTTACATGATGGAACTCTGAATGCTTATTTACGAATGCTCCATTATGATATTTGCCAAGCATGAATGCTAACTTAAGATGATATTCCTGTGATCAACATTATGCTGTCTATGTCGACATTTGTTCCTGTAACCATACACGTACTGTCCAAGTGTGCGTCCCATTAAATGTTATAAAAAGACCACCGTAGTTCCAGTACTTCTTGAATTCGAACAGTGTGAGTATGAGTGATGTACTACCAACCTGTCAACTCTATCGAATCATTCTACCATTCGCGTTCTGACATTCATATACACACTCATTGTCTACACTCACATTCTTGTCGGAGCCTCATCACGTTCCAGGACAAGATGACCTGTATGACCAAAACTGTGCTGGGTTTAATGAGTTGACAATCGTTACACTTTACTACACCAGTCCCAACATCTACATTTATCAACTGGTGGACATTCACGGCATTTAACAAATAAACGTGATTTAACAACTACTGGCCAGTATGAGTTTAACAACTGGTGTGCCAGCTTCCTGGGTCAACCTGCACAGTGACCATATTGAGAAGTAAACTACTGAGACCAGACGTTCCTTGGGGTCTGTTACGACACACAAATACATCAACAGTACAACTCTACAGTGATGTCAGCGTGACCTGTCCTGTCGACAGTATGCAGTAACTAGGTCAGCGTTTGTTGACATTTGGTTCGTTGGACATTTGCCATACAACTGACAGTGTTACACAGCAAGCTTGGTTGAAACATAGAACATTACACATCAGGACTGGAGAATATTTGACAGTGTGTGCGAAAGGAAATGTTATTGAACTGAGAAGTCCTACATCGATTGTTATCATTCACATCAACGATGGAGCTTCTATTTCTGTGTTGAATTTAAAATAATTAGACCAGAAGTATTTGTTTAATAAAGTACCACAGTACTGTACTATTAGGCAGTGTAACTGAGCCTTCATTCCAACACATTCTTTCTGCAACACTCTATTTACATCATATTGCCATACTATTTATGCATTTATGTATTTATGTTTAAATATTTATATGTGATATTTGTTTGTATCCAGCGGGTTGTTGTTTTGGTTGGGCGGTGTCACACAACAGAGTATCCCACGTAATAGAGGGTCTGATGTGTGCGTTTCTATAGGTGCAATTTTCTTGATTGAAAATTTGCTGCGACAGCTGTTGCTATTAGTGTTAGCTGTGAAGACTGTACTCATTGTTGTTTTTGTAATATTCCTCTGTTCTTTAGTTTGTTTTGATTTGTTTGTAATTTGTTGGTCTACCCTATTCTATCTTTCAGTTCTATTCTCAATTTATATTTATATACTGTGGCGTTATTTGTATTTGTTATCCTCTTGCGGTTTATCTTTTATTGTTTTTCCCATTTGATTTATTTCATTTCCGCAAATGTTTTCATGTTCTTCTGTATAACTGTTTTGTTTTGTGCCTGATCGACATACACTATTTAAAATATAGTTGATCATATAAATTGATGTACAAGAATCAACTGATAGTTAATTGCTATTACTAAAGGTACACAGTTGATGATATAAAACACTATTTCTGGTGCACTGCACTTATATTATAGAGTGAACCAGCAACTTATAGCTGTTATTATATAAGGATTTATACAAGACCTTTGTAAGGCTTGTTTCCCACAGTGATTGGGATAGTTAAGTACTATTTTCCACAGGTTACAAAGTTATCATACAAGGTCTTTGATTAAGACTAAGAAAGTGAATTTATTTACTTTTGCAAATTACTGATCTTATTAGACAAGATGTCTACATTAGATTATTTTATCACACAAGGCAGGGCTCTTGATAAGACTGGTCAGCAATTAGAAGAATGGGCAGTTGCTCAATATGACAAAGCATTAGCTGCAGAAGAGAGAAAACTTGTGCTGCTGCTGCTGAAGAAAGAAAAGCATTGATTGAAGAAAAGAAATTAGCAGCTGAGGAAAAAAAATTACAAAGAGAGGATGAACAAAAGAAATTGCAGATACAGACTGATGAAAAAAGATTCCAGATGGAAATGGAAAAAGAGAAAAGAAAAGATAAAGCTGCTGCAGAAGAGAGAAAATTACAAAGCGAAGCTGAAGCTCAAGAGAAAAAAGCAATAAGAGAACATGAACACCAAAAAGAACTTTTAGCATTTGAGTTAGAAAAGTTAAAGTTAACAAACATAAGTAATGTTAATCAAGCATCTGGTGGTAATGGTAAACCCTTTACTTACAAGGTCAAGGTACCAGCGTTCAACCCTTCCAGTGATGACATAACATTCTGGCTAAATAGATTTGAACGCTCGTGTCGAGCCCATAATGTGGACAAATCACAATATGCTAACCAGTTATCAGAAAATCTGAAAGGTGATTCTCTGACTAGTTTAAGTTTGGTTGAAGAGGCTGACAAAGATAACTATGATGTTATTAGGGCAGCCTTATTAAAGAAGTATCAGTTGTCTGAAGAGGGTTATCGGAAGTTGTTTAAGACAATGGTGCCTGAGGCAGGTGTAGAATTCTCAGAATTCATTGCAAGGACACGTCTTACATTTGATCGTTGGATTGAGCTATCCAAAACAGAAAAGACTTATGAAGCACTTATGGACTTGATACTCAGAGACAAGATTATGTCAAGTATAAATAAACCTTTCCTCGAATTCTTACATGAGCGTAAACCTAAGTCTCTAAAAGAAATGGAACAGTATTGTACCCAATACGTCACTGCACATCCGGACGTAGCTATTAGCAACAGTAAGGTTAAAGAAGGTATGCCAGTTGCTTCTGCAACACCATACAACCCTAATCACTCTCACAAATTCCAAGGACCTCAAAATAGGTTTAATAAAAAAGGTAACTATTACAGTTATCAGAACCAAGGTAACCAATCATTTCAGGGTTCTTCTTCGAATACCTGGAGAAGAGCTGACAGCCCTCGATTCAGGGGTGGTCATAATTACAGGAACTTTCGCAAAGGAAGTCATTCTAGAAACTATCCAAGTTTTCCTTCATGGAGACAACAGGATCATAATTACCGAGATACTCATTATAATGAATATGATGATAGTAACCAAAGGAGCTATGATTCAAACCCGAGTAGGGGTTATAATAGTGGAAACAATGATAAGTACAGAGGCAATAATAACAGAGGTAGAGCACAATTCAAAAAACATAAAGCTCATTACCAGGCGAACTCTGCACAGCAAGAGTCCCACGAAGCCTATAAACAAAATAAAGATAATGATGACTCTAATAATATGGCATGTGCCGCTTTTGATTTTGGGAGAGCATCTCAGTGCCCCCAATGCAAAACATTATTTGAGCCAACCACAGTGTCTACTTTAAGCTGTGGCCATCCTCTTCCCGCTCTTCCTGCGTCAATCGCGCATGATGGGAGAGGTTCTCTTGTCTTACACAAAGGTTTAGTAAATGACAATCCAGTCTCAGTACTTTTTGATTCTGGATGCACAACTATTGGGGTTAGGCAGTCACTCATAGATCCTTCTCATTCTACAGGCAAAGTAGTCAAATGCGTAACATTTGGCGGCACCATAGAGAAATACTCTACCGCTATCATTAGGATTGCTACTCCTTTCTTCACAGGAGATGTACACGCATGTCTTTTGCCGAATCCGATCGCTGATCTTATCATCGGTCGCATTCACGGAGTCAAAGAATGCACTCCGGAGCAAATTTCCGTTTGGGAAAATCAAAATATGCAATCTGCTAATGCGGTAGTCACTAGAGCTCAAGCTCTCAATATGCCTGAAACTTCATCTGTTGAAGATAATGAAGTGCATAACCAAGATGATCCCTTGGTAATTTCTCGTGACTCGTTTATAAAACAACAAGAAGAAGATCCGACTCTTAAGAAATTCTTCACTCTTGTAACGAAAGGTGATCCGAATAAAGATTCAAATTGTAAATCTTGGATTACAATGAAGAATGGCGTACTTGTACGTATGGTGCAAGACTCCACTAAGTCAAGTCATTCTCAGATTCTTGTACCCAAGAATTTGAGAGTTAAGATCTTACAACATGCACACGACTCTCAGTGTGCTGGTCACATGGGTTTTTCCCGTACAAAGTCAAGAGTTCTTGCGGCTTTCTTTTGGCCTTTTGTGAACAAGGACATACGGATCTATTGTCGATCCTGTAAAGTATGTCAAGAAGTCAAATCCAAAGGTCCTCGTCATGCTGCGCCTATTCAGGCTGCAGATATTCCTATTCGTCCATTCCAGAAAATGGCGATAGACATCATTGGTCCATTCAAGATCAAATCTGCTAGAGGACATCAGTTTATCTTAACGTGTGTAGACATGTGCACACGTTGGCCAGAGGCTATCCCTCTAAAGAGCATTACTACCGCTGACATTGCAGATGCTCTTTGGCTTATATTTTCTCGGCTGGGATTCCCCGGAGAAATATTATCAGATCATGGCACCCAACTGATATCGGATACCATGTCTCAAGTAATGTCTACTCTACAGATAGAGAGATCTTTGAGTAGCATCTATCATCCTATGTCCAATGGGATGGTCGAGCGACTAAATAGAACACTTAAGAACTTATTAGGGAAGATAACTGAGGATCATCCTCAAGATTGGGATAGGGTTTTACCCGCGGCCCTCTTCGCGTACAGAGAGAGGTCCCCAATGAACATACAGGGTTTTCTCCCTTTGAACTTGTCTTTGGCGCGCGACCGCGCGGCCCAATGTCTTTGCTGCATGATCTTATAACAGCTGACAATATTGACGATGACACAAAATCTTCTTACGAGTATGTCATCGCGCTGAGACAAAAGATTATCGAAGCATGCAAATTGGCAAAGTCCTCTTCTGAATTTGCTAAGCAGAAGGCAAGACAATTTGCTAATAAGAAGAGAACTTTACGACAACTTTGTCCTGGTGACAAAGCATTTGTTTTGCTACCTTGTCGTGAAAATAGACTCCTTATTAGTTGGAAAGGTCCGTACGATATAATATCGAAAATTTCAGATGTTGACTACATCGTCGATATTAACGGGAAGCATAAAACCTTCCACATCAATATGCTTACGGAGTTCCATGAACGTCCTGACTATCTACAGCCTATTTTCCAGGCAACGGACGATTCTCATGTCAAACATGGTCATTACTCATCACTGTCTGTAATACAGGATGAGGAAACAAGTTTTTCGGATGTTAATCTTCCGCTTCCAATGATCCCACTTCATTCTAGTGAATCATGGAAAGACGTTACTGTTTCTCCTGATTTGTCTCTAGGAGAACGGCGACAAGTTTCGTCTATGTTACAAACATTTCAGGATGTCCTCACTGACATCCCTGGACAAACTCATGTCATTGAGCATGACATTGTTCTAACTGAACATACTCCAATTAGGGTTAGACCTTATCCTATCCCTATACATTTCCAAACACAGGTTGAAAAGGAGTTAGATGAAATGATAGATTTACAAATAATCGAACCATCCACTTCTGCATATTCTTCGCCGATGGTTATTGTTCGAAAAAAAGACAATAACATACGTCTTTGCGTTGACTATCGCAAATTGAATCAAGTTACGAAGTTCGATGCTGAACCTATGCCTTTACTAGAAGAGCTACTTACTCGTCTTTCTAAATCGCATTTTTTCACTAAACTTGATTTGTCTAAAGGATATTGGCAAGTTCCATTATCCGAACGCGCCAACCTCTTACCGCTCCCCTCCCCACAACCCTCCAAACACACCACTCTTTCCAAAACCCCATTTCCAAAACATCCAAACTTCCAACATCCCTCCCCTCTACCAAATACCTCCATCATCTACTCCACCACACTACACTTACCTCATACCAATCAACACACTCCTCCCACATACAAAACCTCTCACCAATTTCCTCACCCACAACTTTAAACTAATCCAACAACACCCCAATCTATCTACACCCCATCCCTCCCCCCCCCACACCCTAATACAATTCAAACTCTCCCAATCAAACAACTTCCCACTCTACTTACCCTTAAAAATCCTCCCTCCTCCCCCCACCACACCCAC
>JAMPIV010017135.1:0-73061 GCA_024509875.1 Oreohelix idahoensis | reverse complement strand
CTTGTGATAGTGGATTTGGATATTGTATATAACTAATGCTTTCACCAATGGAAGCGTACGGTAGAGAAAATGGACAAAGTAATAGTCGGTACACCCCAGATAATAAACACATGCGGAAGAGGAATTGAGTGTGTGATTGGACATACCAGACTACCGTTCAACACACAATGGAAAGGAGGTGAGTAAGAACACCAAACTAGTTGTACACCACCATCTTTATTTAATAAACAAATCGGGAAGACGAGAAAAAAATAGTAAGTCACTACCACTATCACTACATAACACCATGGAGAGGAAGAGAAATAGTAGTACACCCATATAAACACCCAATGGAGAAGAGAAATAGGTAGTACACCCATATATAAAAACACATGGAGAAGAGAAATTAGTAGAGTAACTACCCCATTTATAAACACATGGAGAAGAGAATAGTCAATACACCCATATATAAACACAATGGAGAAGAGAAATAGTAGTACAAAAACGGCATATAAAAACACATGGAGAAGAGAAAAGTAGTAGACAACAAGCCCATAGAGCAGAAACACATGGAGAAGAGAAATAGTAATACACCCCATATAAATAAACACATGGATGAAAGAGAAATGAGTAGTACGCCCCATATATAAACACAATGGGGAGAAGAGAAATAGTAGTACACCCACTATTACTATAACACACATGGAGAAGAGAAATAGTAGTACACCATATTTATAAACACTAAGGAGTAAGAGAACATATTTGCTACACCCATTACTAAACACATGGATAAGAGAAATCGAGTTGTACAACTACCCATATATAAACCACATGGAGAGAGAAATAGTAGTTACACCCATATATTAAACACATGGAGAAGAGAAATATAGTAGTACACCCTGATATATAACACATGGAGAAGAGAAATTATAGTACACCCATATATAAACTCATGGAGGAAGAGAAATTAGTAGTACACCCATATAAACACATGGAGAAGAATAAATAGTAGTACTATGCCTTATATAAACACATGCGAGTAGAGAAATAGTAATACAACCCTATTTAAACACATGGGTGAGAGAATTAGTAATACACCATATATAAACACATGGAGAAGAAGAAATAGTCGTATCACCCATAAATAAACAAATGGTAGAAGAGAAATAGTAATACACCCATATATATACACATGGAGAAGAGAAATAGTAAATACAACCTTATCGCAACAATGGGAAGCAGATAATAGTAGTACACCATTTTTTTGGCACATGGTAGAAGAGAGAATAGTAATACACCCATATATAAAAAAATGGAGAAGAGAAATAGTAATAAGGCACCCATATATTAAAAACATGGAGAAGAGGAATATAGTAATACACCAATATATTAAAAAACAAGAAGAGAAATAGTAAGTGGTACCACCCATATATCAAAACACATGGAAGAAGAGAGAAATAGTAGTACACCCATATAAAAACACATGGAGAAGTCCTGAAATTAGTAATAGTTCACCAATATATAAACACAAAATGGAGAAGGCTCAGGAAATAGTAGACACCACTAATATAAACACATGGAAGAAGAGAAATAGTAATACACCCTATATAAACCACATGGAGAAGAGAAAATAGTAATATTAAATGGACACCCATATATAAACACAATGAGAAGAGAGAAATCAGTAGATCAACCCATTATTACTAAACACATGGAGAAGAGAAATAAGTAATACACCCTATATACACACATGGAGAAGAGGAGTAGTAGGACACCAATATAGAAACACATGGAGAAGAGAAATAGTAGTACACCCATATAAACACATGGAGAAGAGAAATAGTAGTCAACCATATATAAAACAACATGGAGAAGAGAAATAGTAATACCACCCATATATAAACACATGGAGAAGAGAGATAGGGGGGGGGGTGGGAAGTAACACCCATTATATAATCCACACATGGAGAAGAGAAATAGTAGTACACCCATATATAAAAACACATGGAGAAGGTAATACAAATAGTAGTACACCCCAACCCATATATAAACACATGGAGAAGAGAAATAGTAATTTACACCATTATATATCAACACATGGAGAAGGAAATAGTAATACAAACCTGCATATATAAACACATGGAGAAGAGAAATAGTAGTACACCCATATATATAAACACATGGAGAAGAGAAATAGTAATACACCCATATATAAACACATGGAGGAGAAATAGAATACACCATCTACTAAACACATGGAGAAGAAAATAGTACACCCATATATAAACCTCATGGAGAAGAGAAATAAATTTATAGTACACCCATATATAAAACACACATGGAGAAGAGAAATAGTAATACACCCATATAAACACATGGAGAAGAGAAAATAGTAGTTACACCCATATATAATACACATGGGAGAAGAGAAATAGTAGTACACCCATATATAAACACATGGAGAAGAGAAAGATAGTAGTACACCCATATATAAACACATGGAGAAGAGAAATAGTATACACCTTATAAACACATGGAGAAGAGGAGAAGAGAAATAGTAGTACACCCATATATAAACACAACGGGGGCGAAGAGAAATTAGTAGTACACCCATATATAAACACATGGAGAAGAGAAAAAGTAGTACACCCATATATAAAACACATGGAGAAGAGAAATAGTATACACCCAAATTAAACCATATATAAATAACACATGGAGAAGAGAAATAGTATAAACCCATATATAAACACATGGAGAAGAGAAATATTTTGGGGCTCCATATATAAACACCATAGAGGTACACCCATATATAAACACATGGAGAAGAAATAGTAATACACCCTATAATAAACACATGGAGAAGAGAACTGGAGACAGACATGGAAATAATGAAGAAGACATGGAAAGACACTTTGACCTGATTGCACGTGACGGGAAGGAAATGTGTGGCATGTGTTTGTGTGTGTGTTTTTGTAAGGCCTATACCCCTGGGAAGTTGAAGGTAGTGAGTGAATGAATGAAAAATATACATTTATGAGAAAATATTTCATAACGTCCATAAAATTGTTTTAAATGTGGTTCAAGAATATCATACTCTCAGTTCATGCTTCGGAAGATCCAAATTGGAAGGCGCCGGCATGAAAGGAAAACCTCCATAGAAGCCTCGAATCTTCTGGAACTGGTGTGGATCTACTGTCCTGGTCATTCAGGTGTGCGCGGCAATGAAAGAGCTGACAGACTAGCTTCAAGAGCTGACAGACAAGCTTCAAGAGCTGACAGACAAGCTTCAAGAGCTGACAGATAAGCTTCAAGAGCTGACAGACAAGCTTCAAGCGCACCCATAGAAGGTGCACTGGATATGGATGGACAAGAGAAAGATACTGAGGACAGTTAATGATTGCCTATTATAAAATGACACTGCAATCGATGAATCATCAAGGCTAAGATTGCTGGAGTTTGGCATTAGGCGTAAGATTGGCAGGGATGAACGGTTGAGAGGATGCGTCCGGCGTATATACAACCAACACGCAATCATACCCTTCGACGTTTGCTAAGTTAGCACTTATGGAATTGCCCGGAGTGCAGTAGTGTCGATTCTGAACAACAATAACAATCAAGAACATTATGAAGTGATATAAGTCTTGCATGTAACAGGTAGGTTTGTCTTTGTTGTGGCGTAAAGTGTATGTAACAGGTAGGTTTGTCTTTGTTGTGGCGTAAAGTGTATGTAACAGGTAGGTTTGTCTTTGTTGTGGCGTAAAGTGTATGTAACAGGTAGGTTTGTCTTTGTTGTGGCGTAAAGTGTATGTAACAGGTAGGTTTGTCTTTGTTGTGGCGTAAAGTGTATGTAAGAGGTAGGTTTGTGGTTGTTGTGGCGTATAGTGTATGTTACAGGTAGGTTTTGTCTTTGTTGTGGCGTAAAGTGTATGTAAACAGGTAGGTTTGTCTTTGTTTGTGGCGTAAAGTGTATGGAACAGTGTGAACAGGTAGGTTTTGTCTTTGTTGTGGCGTAAAGTGTAAATGTAACAGGATAGGTTTGTCTTTGTTGTGGCGTAAAGTGTATGTAACAGGTAGGTTTGTCTTTGTTGTGGCGTAAAGTGTATGTAACAGGTAGGTTTGTCTTTGTTGTGGCGTAAAGTGTATGCTTGAGAAGTCTGACAGGTAAGTTTGTTTTATTGTTTGCATAAAGTGTAGACTTGAGTATTCTAGCAGGTAAGTTTGTATATATGGCGTAAAATGTAGACTTGAGAAATCTGACAGGTACGTTTGTATATATGGCGTAAAAGGTAGAGTTGAGAAATCTGACAGGTACGTTTGTATATATGGCGTAAAAGGTAGAGTTGAAAAGTCTGATAGGTAAGTTTCTTTTATTTTTTTGCATTGTAGACTCGAGAAGTCTGACAGGTAAGTTTGTTTTATTTTTTTCGTAAAGTGTAGACTTGAGGAGTCTGGCATGTTAGTTTGTTTTATTTATTTTCGTAAAGTGTAGACTTGAGAAGTCTGACATGTTAGTTTGTTTTATTTATTGTCGTAAAGTGTAGGCTTGAGAAGTCTGACATGTTAGTTTGTTATATTTGTTGTCGTAAAGTGTAGACTTGAGAAGTCTGACATGTTAGTTTGTTATATTTGTTGTCGTAAAGTGTAGACTTGAGAAGTCTGACATGTTAGTTTGTTGTATTTGTTGTCTTAAAGTGTAGATTTGAGAAGTCTGACATGTTAGTTTGTTATATTTGTTGTCGTAAAGTGTAGACTTGAGAAGTCTGACATGCTAGTTTGTTATATTTGTTGTCGTAAAGTGTAGACTTAAGAAGTATGACATGTTAGTTTGTTATATTTGTTGTCGTAAAGTGTAGACTTGAGAAGTCTGACAGATCAATCAATCAAAAAATACCCTTTAGCTCCCCATAGAGCATAGGACTTCAATGAACACATGCCATCTTGTCACGTGCCAACAGCTCAAGTTCTTTCCATGTTTTTCTCATCATTTTCACTTCTCCAGTTCTCTTCTCCATGTCTTTTTGGTCTACCTCTGCCTCTCGGCCCCTGGGGATTGCAGAACAAGGACTGCCTTGTAATGCTATCAATATGTTTCCTCATTGAAGAATTGGAAAGACGAGATGATGGCACGCGACAGAAAGACTTGGCATGTGTATGTTCAAGATCTATGCTCCATGGAAAGCCACATGGTATTGATCTGATCTGATTCCTAATACAACAAAGTAGATCTGACTCCTAATACAGCAAAGTAGATCTAACTCCTAATACAGCAAAGTAGATCTGACTCCTAATATAGCAAAGTAGATCTAACTCCTAATACAGCAAAGTAGATCTAATATAGCAAAGTAGATTTGACTCCTAATATAGCAAAGTAGATCTGACTCCTAAAAAAGCAAAGTAGATCCAACTCCTAATACAGAAACGTAGATCTAACTCCTAATACGCAAAGTAGATCGACTCCTAATACAGCAAAGTAGATCTAACTCCTAAAACAGCAAAGTAGATCTGACTCATAATACAGCAAAGTAGATCTGACTCCTAATATAGCAAAGTAGATCTGATTCCTAATACAACAAAGTAGATCTGACTCGTAATACAACAAAGTAGATCTGACTCCTAATGCAACAAAGTAGATCTGATTCCTAATACAACAAAGTTGATCTGATTCCTAATACAACAAAGTAGGTCTGATTCCTAATACAACAAAGTTGATCTGACTCCTAATATAACAAAGTAGATCTGACTCCTAATTCAACAAAGTAGATCTGTTTCCTAATACAACAAATTTGATCTGATTCCTAATACAACAAAGTAGATCTGATTCCTAATACAACAAAGTTGGTCTGACATCTAATACAACAAAGTAGATCTGATTCCTAATACAACAAAGCAGAACTGATTCCTAATAGAACAAAGTTGATCTGATTCCTAATACAACAAAGTAGATCTGATTCCTAATACAACAAAGTAGATCTGATTCCTAGTACAACAAAGTTGATCTGATTCGTAATACAACAAAGTTGATCTGACATCTAATACAACAATGTTGATCTGACAATTAATACAACAAAGTTGATCTGATTCCTAATACAACAAAGTAGATCTGACATCTAATACAACAAAGTTGATCTGACATCTAATACAACAAAGTAGATCTGATTCCTAATACAACAAAGATGGTCTGATTCCTAATACAACAAAGTAGATCTGATTCCTAATACAACAAAGTAGATCTGACATCTAATACAACAAAGTAGATCTGACATCTAATACAACAAAGTAGATCTGACATCTAATACAACAAAGTAGATCTGACATCTAATACAACAAAGTAGATCTGACATCTAATACAACAAAGTAGATCTGACATCTAATACAACAAAGTAGATCTGACATCTAATACAACAAAGTAAATCTGACATCTAATACAACAAAGTAGATCTGATTCCTAATACAACAAAGATGGTCTGATTCCTAATACAACAAAGTAGATCTGATTCCTAATACAACAAAGTAGATCTGACATCTAATACAACAAAGTAGATCTGACATCTAATACAACAAAGTAGATCTGACATCTAATACAACAAAGTTGATCTGACATCTAATACAACAAAGTAGATCTGACATCTAATACAACAAAGTAGATCTGACATCTAATACAACAAAGTAGATCTGACATCTAATACAACAAAGTAGATCTGACATCTAATACAACAAAGTAAATCTGACATCTAATACAACAAAGTTCTAAAGGTAAAGGTAGTCCCATAGCAAATACTGCAGTAGGGGAATGACGTGTTGGAGACTTTAAGTTAACATTCATCCGCTTCTCTTTAACATAATACTTTCAGTTTTTCAGAGTTCTTTAACCTTATTTTAGAATTACACTTGGGGGGAGGGAGGAGTGTTGAGTGCGGGCAGAAAGGGATAAAACGACGTCGTCATGCCTCGCACTAACCAGGAAGTGTATACCTGTATAAGGGTGGACTTATGTTACGGCAGTGGTTATCAACCTTTATCGAGTCTCGTACCCTATTGACTATTAGTAAACCTTCCCGTGCCCTCTATGAGACTACAGTTTACTATGCGTATGCATTTAAGCAAATACATAAACATATTTATTAATTGTTTATACATAAACTTTCATTCGTTACATAACAATATTTTCAGCATCATTAATGGATTTTGAATATTTCGATTCACAACGGAATACTTCATAGCAAGCTGAATCGTACTGAGTCATCGTTTCTGCATCTCCCATAAGATAATTCTTCAATTATTGCATCAGGGTCATTCTGAAGTTGTCAGAATAAAGCAGTTAGCACGGCAACACTGCTGGTGGCCAAGAATCAATGCGGACATCCAAGGTATAACGTCTGATTGTGATACCTGTAAAGCTAATCAAACTAGCCCACATCAAAGTTACCAGTCATGGCCTGATTTAGAACGTCCATGGGAAAGAATACGTGGACTTTGCTGGTCCATTCATGGATGAAAAGTGGCTGATTGTCATAGACGCATACTCCAAGTATCCGTACATCGTGAATGTGAACTCTATTACGACAAAGACAACAGTACGTGCTCTCAGCAAAGTCTTCCTTCGTGAAGGTTTTCCAGGTATCATGGTATCTGACAAAGAAATGCAGTTCATTTTTCACAAGTTCTGTTGATTTTGTACATCACCCGGAATTGAGCACCTCCCAACAGCGCCATCCAATCCTCTTCGCCAAAATATTATGTTAATTTTATATATGGTTTACTTACATAATATAAGTGTACGGGAACCTTTGAGTCCACTTGATAGAGACAAGGTGCATGTCGAATATCTGATATTTCAAACCTCAGCTGTCAACAAGACAACATATATTTCAAGTTTGGTCGGAATCCTCATATCGAATATTCTACTCTTGTGCCTAGCTTCAAGCAAGACAACTCAGAAGTTCTTCTCCAGTTACGTAATATAAGTAGAACATATATAAAATTAACATAACAATGTTCATTTAAGGAAATAAATCAAAATATTAATTAATTTTTCACACATAAAACATTGTTCGTTCATCATCATCAGGTGCCATCTCCACAACGAAGGTTGGCTGTAATGGATCTTCTGTCTCTTGTCTTGATGGTGCACTCTGATAGACTCTTTCCTGTCTCTTGTCTTGGTGGTGCAGGCACTTTGATAGACTCTTTCCTGTCTCTTGTCTTGATGGTGCACTCTGATAGACTTTTTCCTGTCTCTTGTCTTGGTGGTGCACTCTGATAGACTCTTTCCTGTCTCTTGTCTTGGTGGTGCACTCTGATAGACTCTTTCCTGTCTCTTGTTTGATAGACTCTTTCCTGTCTCTTGTCTTGGTGGTGCACTCTGATAAAATCTTTCCTGTCTCTTGTCTTGGTGGTGCACTCTGATAGACTCTTTCCTGTCTCTTGTCTTGGTGGTGCACTCTGATAGACTCTTTCCTGTCTCTTTCTTGATGGTGCACTCTGATAGACTTTTTCCTGTCTCTTGTCTTGGTGGTGCACTCTGATAGACTCTTTCCTGTCTCCTGTCTTGGTGGTGCACTCTGATAGGCTCTTTCCTGTCTCTTGTCTTGGTGGTGCACTCTGATAGGCTCTTTCCTGTCTCTTGTCTTGGTGGTGCACTCTGATAGGCTCTTTCCTGTCTCTTGTCTTGGTGGTGCACTCTGATAGACTCTTTTATGTCTCTTGTTTTAGTGGTGCACTCTGATAGACTCTTTCCTGTCTCTTGTCTCGGTGGTGCACTCTGATAGACTCTTTCCTGTCTCTTGTCTTGATGGTGCACTCTGATAGACTCTTTCCTGTCTCTTGTCTTGGCGGTGCACTCTGATAGACTCTTTCCTGTCTCTTGTCTTGGTGATGCACTCTGATAGACTTTTTCCTGTCCATCTCTTGAAGTTATCTTCCCACTTATAGCGCTGTCTTCCCCTTGCACGTTTGCCTTCAACTCTCCCTTCCATTATGGTCTTCTGCAAAGTGTTATGTCTTTTTATGTGGCCAAAATATTTTAGCTGCATAGTTTTGATCTCCTTCATTAGTTCTCTTTTCATACCTAGATTTTGTAGGATCTCCTTATTTGTTTTTTTCTCTGTCCATGAGATGCACCCCATTCTTCTATATATTCACATCTCAAGAGCCTCAATTCTTTCTTCCAAATGCTTATTCATGGTCCATGTTTCTACACCATACAGTAGTGCAGAATATATATAACATTTTATGATTCTGTTTTAATGTGTGAGTTAACTGTTCACTGCAGATAAAATACTTCTATGGCACGCGCCTCAAACAGCCTCTGACAACCAAGTCCAGCTCCCGGCCTTCACGTGTGGCTCAATTTGAGCCCGGCGGAACTGTTTCCACTGACGGGAGAAGGGGCAAAGGCGAGCGACTGGCGCCTTAAAACCAGCAGCTTCGGGCAGATAGGGCTCGTGATCCTTGGTTGGTAGCTTATCTAAGAGAAGGAACTCTGAATTCAAACCACCGCTGCCTTGCGGGAATATCCATTTATGGAATTGGCTTCGGGAGTAAACCCTGAGGATAAATCCGGAGTCGGAGTCCCTAAGGCCGTCTAATGTCGATTCGACATTATTCTGGCAACTCCTGCGACATGGCTGGTACCAAACTGTATCGGCTACTGCCGTTCCTTTGGATCTACCGGCTGTGTGGAGAGGGGGAACATGCTGCATGGGCAACAGCTTGATCTCCATATAACTGTGCCCAAGCTTGAGCCCTGGAAAGGACACTCCAGCTTCACCCTATAGGTGTCGGCAAAACACGGGAAGTAGCAGTTACCGGTTATAAGCATTTTGCCCAATTGGCGTAGGGCATGGCGCCAGGGGCTACTTCCGACAGTGGGAGAGATTCTAGGATCTCACTGGACAGCTACCGCCCGCTTCAAGCTGGGCAGCCCCCAGTCAATAAGGTGTTGTCTCGCCACTGTCTGCTTTCCCAATTGGGTGCATGGGGATTAGGGTCAAACCCGAACTGTGGACAGAAAATTTTGCACCAAGCAATTATCGAAAAAATAGAAATTATCGAAAAAATAGAAATAAGCAAACTCTCAGATTGGGATGCTGGAACGTCCGGACTATGTTGACTGGACTATCCGAAAACCTACAGGATGTAAACGATGTAAGGAAGACAGCCATAATTAATGATGAGCTTAAACGACTTCAGGTGGATATAGCTGCACTTCAGGAAACGCGCCTGGCGGGCTCTGGAACGGTGAGCGAGAAGGACTACACATTTTATTGGCAAGGGAAAGATCTTAATAAAGCTAGAGAACACGGAGTAGGTTTTGCGGTCAAAAAATCGCTAACTAAAATAGTTGAACCAGGCGAGAATGGATCAGAACGCCTGTTAACGCTCCGCCTGCAAACTAGCACAGGTCCCATCACCCTTGTCAGTGTGTATGCTCCTACTCTGTACTCTGCCTCAGAAGCTAAAGATGAGTTCTACGAGAATCTAACAGCAATTATCAAAAGCATACCTAGGCAAGAACAGCTTGTTCTCCTTGGTGACTTTAACGCTAGAGTGGGTGCCGATAATGTTTCATGGCCTTCATGTCTGGGCAGGTTTGGTATTGGCAAGATGAAATGAAAATGGACAAACGGCTCTTAGAGTTGTGCGTCCACCATGACCTCTGCGTGACCAACACCTACTTTCAGACAAAACCCCAGCATAAGGTGTCATGGAGACACCCACGATCCAAGCACTGGCACCAACTTGACCTGATTCTCGTCAGAAGGCCACTCCTCAGGTCTGTGCTCTCCACGCGCTCATACCATAGTGCAGACTGTGATACAGATAACTCCTTGGTTTGCTGCAAAATCAGAGCACAACCAAGAAAACTCTATCGTGTCAGACATGAAGGGAAACCACGCATTGATACCAGCAAGATGTCAGACCCTTTCATGATCGCTCAATTCACTGCGACCTTCGAGAAAGTGCTCAGTAGCCCTCAGCATGGTGATATTATTACAGAGAACTGGGAGCATCTACGGAACACCATTCAAAGTACTGCACTTGCCACCTTTGGTAAGAAAACAGCAAAGTCAAATGACTGGTTTGATGCTTCATCAGATGTGATGGCACCTGTCATTGAAGCTAAGCGCAGTGCTATGAATGAATACAAACGTTCACCGAGTGCCAGAACCCTACAGATCCTGAGGGCTACGAGAAGCAAAGTTCAACAAACTGCTCGACGCTGTGCAAATGACTACTGGCTCCAGCTCAGTGAGAGCATCCAGATCGCAGCGCAAACAGGCAACATTAGACAAATGTATGACGGTATAAAGAAAGCACTTGGCCCCCCCATAAAAGTAAGACGGCACCGCTAAAAAACCATCAGCGGAGAGAAGCTAACCGATAAGGGTAAGCAGATGGAGAGGTGGGTCGAGCACTACTCTGAGCTTTACGCTAGAGACAATACCGTTACGCCTGCAGCCCTTGATGGTGTCAACAGTCTGCCAACTATGGAGGAGCTGGATGCCGAACCAACATTAGAGGAACTCAGCAAGGCCATTGATAGCTTGGCCTCTGGCAAAGCACCAGGCAGTGATGGGATTCCTCCTGATTTAATCAAATGCTGTAAGAGCACGCTATTACATCCCCTGCATAGGATGCTGTGCAGTGCTGGGAAGAGACAACTATTCCTCAAGACATGCGAGATGCCAAGATTGTAACACTGTATAAAAATAAAGGAGACAGAAGTGATTGCAATAACTACAGAGGCATCTCTCTTCTTAGTATTGTTGGTAAGGTTTTTGCCAAAGTCATCTTAATGCGACTACACAAGTTAGCTGAGCGCATATATCCAGAGTCACAGTGTGGATTCCGAGCTGGCAGATCAACAACAGACATGATCTTCTCTCTCCGCCAGCTTCAGAAAAAATCAAGAGAGCAGAAAAGACCATTATATATCGCCTTTATAGACCTCACAAAAGCATTCGACCTGGTTAGTAGGGATGGAGTCTTTAAAATCCTCCTGAAAATAGGCTGCCCTTCTAAAATGCTGGAAATGATAAAGTCATTCCATGACGGCATGAAGGGAACAGTCCAATATGCTGGAAGCACGTCACAGCCCTTTGATATACGAAGTGGCGTTAAACAAGGCTGTGTTCTGGCTCCGACCCTCTTCGGAATCTTCTTTGCCTTACTCTTGAAACATGCATTCAAGATGCAACTGAAGGACTATGCCTTCACACTAGGTCAGATGGCCGTCTGTTTAATCTTTCAAGGCTGAAGGCAAAAACAAAAATCAGAAGGGTCACTATAAGAGACTTGTTGTTCGCTGATGATGCTGCAGGTCGTCACTCAAAAGCCAACAGGAGCTTCAGAGCTTGATGAATCGCTTCACTAAAGCATGCAAGGACTTTGGCCTCACAATAAGTCTAAAGAAAACGAATGTGCTGAGTCAGGATGGTGGATGCTCTGCAACCAGTTATCACTATCGATTAACTATGAATTGGCAGTGGTGCACCAACTTCACATACCGTAGGGTCTACCATCAATGACAAACTCTCACTGGATACAAGAAATCGAACAGCCGCATTGGCAAAGCTGCAGCTACCTTTGTGCCCGCCTCACATCGCGTGTTTGGGGAAACTCTAAACTCACAATGAAGACCAAAGCTGCGGTATATAATGCCTGCGTCACCAGCACACTCCTATATGGCAGCGAGACCTGGACGACCTATGCTAAGCAAGAAAGAAGGCTCAATACCTCCCCTTTGCGGTGTCTACGCCGCATCCTCGGCATCTCGTGGAAAGATAAAGTGACAAATGTCGAGGTGTTGTCACGTGCTGGCCTTCAAAGTATGTATAAACTGCTTAGACACCGCAGACTTCGCTGGCTTGGCCATGTTCGCCGCATGGAAGATGGTCGCATCCCAAAAGATATCTTCTACGGACAATTAGCAGATGGCAAGAGAACAGTTGGGCGACCACAGCTGAGGTTCAAAGATGTGTGTGCAAGAGAGAGAATGAGGGCACTGGACATGGATCATTATTATTATAACTGTTTAGATGTCAGTATATGTTTCATGCTGTTGAATGTAGCTTTGGCCATTCCTATTCTCTTCTTGATTTCCGTTTCACATCTGCCATCTTCTGTTATTATATGACCAAGATATAAGACGCTTTTGACTTGTTCCAGGATTTTCCCGTTTATGCTTACCTTTAATGCGGGCTTATCGTCTGTTTTGCTAATTATCATAGTTTTTGTGTTTTCAATATTAAATGTCCAATCCATATTCATGACTTATACTGTTCACTTGCTTCACTAAAGTTAAGTTAGTTGCTTATCCTTTACAGGACGTGGCAATCAACCCCAGCTTTTATTGGCTGTTTGTGATTTTCTAGGCAATTTTTTCATTCAGTAGTTTGCCATTGCTTTCTGAACGGTACGGCGCTTATACCATTGTTAAAATCCACACAAAGCGATCTGCTACCAAACCGCCTGCAGCAGGTTTCGAACCTGGTATATCTGGATTATGAAACTGCGTTCATATCCATTAGGCCACAGACGCCGACTTGCTTCACTAGTTCTTGTAAATCATGTTCACTTTCAGCTAACAACACAGTATCCTCTGCATATCTAAGGTTGTTTATTGACCTTCCACTGATGTTCAGTCCTGGTATTTCCTGTATCTGTTTGAAAATTTTTTCGGTGTATACATTAAATAGGCAGGGGGACAAGCACACAACCTTGTCTGACACCTCTTTTTATGTCTATGTTTGGTGAATAATTCCTTCCAGATCTTACTGTTTTTTCGTTACGTATCAATATTTTGTAGTATCATTAATGGATTAAATGCTAATTTGAACACAATGAAATAAACTAGTACAACTTTTGATTCTGTTTCTTGTGAACCAACAATTTTATTTTGATACAATTATTTTTTAAATTAAGACATACTCGAGTATGACGTCAAACCTCCTGTTTGTTTCTTGTTATGGATCTGATTGAGAACAAGGCTCGCAGTTCTTTCTCTAATCCACAACTTTTGATCACTAACACAACTACTTTTGAAATATCTCAGTAACAGCTTATAGTTATTTACATAATATTCCCAGTACCCCCTTGACAAGCTTCTCGAACCTCCTGGGGTATTAGCACTCCAGGTTGGGAACCGCTAAGTTAGTGTCTTCATGCGAACTGATTAATCTCTTTGGGTACACTTTCTTACTTTAGGTTGACAGTAACCTAAGTGACGATAGTCGTGAAAAAAATATAATACTGTGTAACCCGTTGATAACATCGAACCAAACAATATGTAGTTAGTTACTCGCTGTATCGTGTGTAACGTTAGTCCTTATGCTGGTCTTAGTAAATAATGAGACGTGGTTGGAAAGTCCAAAGTCTGGGTAAGTTTCTTAAGTACCGCATTAACCACAAACCAACCTTTTGTTATTGACGACAAAATACACGAACGACTTAACATATATAGGGCTCCTAGTTGTCACATATGTAACTTGTATGTGAAAAGTGTATATGTAATGTTAGCCTCGCTATGTTTATTTCCTGTAAGGCAGGTTCGACTGTGTCCCAGTTTAGCTATGATAAATCTTACTTTCTCCTTATTTAAATTAGTACTTTTGGTTTCCAGTTCAATCGATGTGCAACTGTTGGTGGGCTATATTATGTTTCCTATGATGTCTGTCTGTAATGCCTCTATCCATTTTCTCCAGTGTTTACTGTTCCTGATCGCTTCCGTGTAGATGTTATTTCATCCTCACTTGGAATTCAAAACTACTTGTGTTTTCCTCACAGTATATTTTCACTGGAAACCTTATTACGTAGAACAATTTGCTACTGAAACCAGCTCTGTAAAAGTATGGGAATGTCTTTGTACAGGTTTCCTGCAAGGTGGCCAGCTGCTGTAGTGGTTCCCTGCTCCTTAAGGAGCGAAAGATGACATAATTGTGCTATACCTTAATAGGCACTTTTTCAGCGGTTTTGGTTTGATTATCACGTGGTCTTGTCATGTTTGAGCTGCTGTTTCTGGGTTGTTCTCTGTTGTAAAGTCTAGATCTGACATTGACAGCGCAATGATGGCATACACAAAGGTATCGTTATTATCAGTTTTATGAATTTAAAAAAGTAAATGTACAGTGGATGCCACCCAACTGCAATATATCTGGACATGAGAAGGCAGATGAACTTGCCAATGAGGGAGGAAGGAAAAGCCAAAAATTAAACAGGGCTACATATGAAGAAATAAAAAGCACTGATCAGAATCAACTATAGAGAAAATGGCATAAGGAATCACAGAATGGCACCCACAATCAGATACTGCAGACCCATCTTATACATTACCAAGAAGAGATGAAGTGATAATTTTCAGACCAATAACCGACAATTGCAGAATCAGATACCTTCTGTGCAACAATCGGGACTCCACAGATATTTACCCATGTGGGCCGGTTAGCCCACGTGAAACAGAATGTTAAGAACATGTACTTCAATGCGACTGTCGGCTCCACGACAGGTTCTAGCATGGTAACAACGTGGCGTTTCTCCAACCCAGCTCAGAGGTAGAACTGTTATGGGTGACGACAGAAGCCAGAAGACGGACTGGCAACGTCATAAAGCAGGGATATTTGCTGTGGTTATTTGAGAGCGAAGGTCGAGAAGGAGTCCATGTTATACATCATTTGCCCCGTAGGGAGTTCCGGGGGGTGGGGGGAGGGGTCTCTCTGAAGGGGACACAGAAAGATTAAGACTAGTGCACCCTCAGAAGCATGTCGTACCAGGCTGGTACTATCACTATGATGTTGGGGGATGTGGCTGGCAAGCCACGTCATAGTAAACAAATAGCCATATAAACCACAAGTACGAAAGAGCATGTGAATTATATGGTGCAGGCTTCTAGAAAGTGGTGAGCTACATATGAGGCCGTGGTGTTCCGTAAAGGAAAATTATGACGATAATATTATAAATAATTCAGATGTTAGATAATTATCGGTTGGAGTGGAGCTCATGATTACCCGTGAGGGTTTAAAAGGCAGAATAAGAATGTTTGTATGAACCAATGAGAAGTTATGTTGTTGGCTTAGTTTCTCAAGTTTTATGAATTGCAAAAAAAGCCCACTCTATCGTCTGTGGTAAACATCAGCTCTTTAAAATCGTTGTCCTAGTTGTAGTAAATTGGTTAGAATGTCTGTGGTTAAACATCAGCTCTTCTCCTAGTTGCCAGTAAATGGTAATGTCTGTGGTTAAACAAGGTAGCACTTAAACTCTTCTCCTGGTTGTAGTAAATGACTGGTAATGTTAGTGGTAAACATGAAGCTCATTAAAACTCTGGAGAGATCTAGGTCGTGGTAATTGGTTGGGATTAGTAAGGTGGTCGTTTCGATTTCAGTAATTTTCAACACTCTTCTATCTAGGATTGTGAATAAATGGTATTGTCTGTGGTAAACATCAGGCTCTTTAAACTTTTTTCACCTTGGTTGTAGTAAAAAGGTCTTGTTCTATCGTGGTAAGAGTTGAGGATCATGATGAAGACTCTTTCTCTTAGGTTCGTAGTATGATGAAGGGGGTGTCTGTGGTTAACAGGGCTCATGGTAAACTCTTCTTTAGTTGCTAATAAAATGGGGGTATTGTCCTGTGGTAACATAAGATTCATTAAAAATTTCTCCTAGTTGTAGTAAATGGTATTTCTCTGGGATGGTAGGGTGTGACATCAGCTCTCTGGGAATCGGTTTGTAAATGGTAATTGTTTGGGTAAACGATGACGACAAAATCTTTAAAAGGGATTTCATAGGTTGTAGTACAATGGGTAACTGTCTGATGGTAAACAGTAAGCATCCTTGCCGGGGGAGAAACTCTTCTCTTAGTTGTAGTAAATGGATATTGTTTGTGGTAAGTAGATCCGCGGGGCGTTACTTTTTGGCGTAGGTCTTCTCCTAGTTTGTCAGGTAGTGCCGCCGGTGGTATTTGTCTGTGGTGGTAAACATCAGCTCTTTAAACTAAAAAAAAATAAAAAACTCCGGGTAGATTGTAGGTAAATGGTATTGTCGCGTGGTTAAAAATTAAGTCATTAAAATCTTCTCTCGGGTGGAGGTAAATGGTATTGTCTGTGGTATAAAGGGGGGGGGGGGCTTTGGGGGAACTCTTCTCCTAGTTGTATGTAAATGGTATTGTCTGTGGTAAACATCGCTCTTAAACTCTTCTCCTAGTTGTAGTAAATGGTATGTCTGTGGTAAACATAAGCAACATCAGCTTGTTTAAATCAGCTCATTAAGAAACTCTTCTCTAGTTGTTGTAAAAGGGTATTGTCTGTGGTAAAATCAGGGTCTTTAAACATTTGGGGGGAAAATAAAAAGCTTCTCCTAGTTGTAGTTAAAGGGTTTCTGTGGGTATTCTAGTCTGGGTAAATCTGCATTCCAAGTTAACACCGTGGAACCTTAAATGGTAAACATCAGCTCTTTAAACTCTTTCCTAGTTGTAGTAAATGGTTTTGTCTGTGGTAAACATCAGCTCTTTAAAACTCTTCTCCTAGTTGTTCGGTAAATGGTATTGTCTGTGGTTAACATCAGCTCTTTAAACTCTTCTCCCTAGTTGTAGTAAATGGTATTGTCTGTGGTAAACATCAGCTCTTTAAACTCTTCTCCTAGGGTGGTAGTTAAATGGTATTGGTCTGTGGGTAAACATCAGCTCTTTAAACTTTTTCTCCTAGTTGTAGATAAGGATGGTATAGTCTGTGGTAAACATCTGCTCTTTAAACTCTTCTCCTAGTTGTAGTAAATGGTATTGTCTGTGGTAAACCCATCAGCTCTTTAAACTTTTCTCCCTAGTTTGTAGTAAATGGTATTGTTTGGTGGTAAACATCAGCTCTTTGATTAAGGACTTTGCTCCTTGTTGTAATAAATGGTATTGTCTGTGGTAAAAGTCATCAGGCCCGTCTTTTAAACTCTTCCCTTGTTGTAATAAATGGTATTGTCTGTGGTAAGGAACATCAGCTCTTTAAACTCCCTTTCCTTGTTTAGTAAATGGTATTGTTTGTGGTAAACATCAGCTCTTTAAACTCTATCTCCTAGTTGTAGTAAATGGTAATTGTTTGTGGTATAAACATCAGCTCTTTAAAAACAAAGATCTTCTCTCTAGTTGTAGTAAGGTATTGTCTGTGGTAAACATCAGCTCTTTAAACTCTTCTCCTGGTTGTGTCGTAAATGGTATTGTCTGTGGTAACACATCAGCTCTTTAAACTCTTCTCCTTGTTTGTAGTAAATGGTATGTCTGTGGTAAACCATCAGCTCTTTAAAAACTGGCGACTCCTAGTTGTACTAGTAAATGGTGCTATAGCGATCGCAATGTAAAACTGTGTTATGTCTCTTTGTTGCTAATTATTTTCGTTGTCCTTAGTCTTGATTCTTCACGCCAGGCTCCAGGCAGCGCTGGTGTTAATGAGATGTACGTGTGATTACTGTGACAGTGGCCTGCGTGCTGACTATATGGAATATTCACTAGCCATCAACAAAGAGCAAACACCGAAGGAAAACAAGCCCAAGATAAAGTTTCACTCAAGCACAAATCGTTTTCATTATCCTCGTAGGGGGGCATAAAGTTCTCTTAAAAAAACTTTTTATGTGAGCAACAATGAAACAGTTTATGATCAGCTTGTTCGATTAAACAAAACTACAGAAGAACGGCGAGAGCTTTGCACCGTTTAGGGGTGGGTTTGGAATTGAATAACCGTCAAAAGAACGCATTTTTTTTTTTTTTAAACGAAGTATCCATTCAGCCGCTTGATGGGTTATCCATTAGGATATATAGTGTAATAAATTCAAGTAATAAAATCTGATTTCCGATATCCTTATATAGTTTTCTACTCCCCCTCCACTCAGTCCAAATACAGTAAATCAAAAACAAAAATTGTGTTTAATGCATGTTTGTGTGGATAGGTTGGCGCCGCGCGCGCCTGTGGGATTTGTGGGGAAAGTCGTGTGTGTGTGTGTGTGTGTGTGTATGTGGGTGTTTTTGGTGTGGTGTGTGGTGTCGTGTTGGGGTTTGAGGGTGTGTGTTGTGTGTGGTGGTGTAGTGGTAGGGGTGGTGTTGGGGTGGTTGGGTGGTGGTACACGAGCATCCCATTCAAACTACTCCTTATCCTCCACACCATCATTGATCCTTATATATTAATTTTAGTTATTGTTTATTAAAACACAATTTTTTTAAACATAAAAACGTGTTATAAAAGCCAATTTAGTTCTTGTTATAAGAACACACATGTCTTACAATCTTTTCATAGTTACATTTAATAGAAAATACAGAAACGTCCGCTCTTGCCCCGAGAAAGCTAAATTGAACACCCGTTAACCAGAACAAAGTATGCCTTTTCATTTTTTTGCTGGTGCATCTCCATTGACAATAAGTCATAATAAATTTGACTACAAAGAGATTCAAATGAAGTTGAAATTGGAGTAAAGCAGTAAGTAAGTAAACAGAAATGTGAAGTCTTTCGTACATGGCATACCTGGTTCACCCCCCATGTTGGTTATCATTTGGGAGTAAAAAGTGTTTTTTCTTTTCTAGTTAGCATATTTTATTTCGTTGTTTCTTCCAGGGACCTACAAATTCTGGCTTTTGTAATTAACGGTGTTTTTCATTGGACTTCGGTGTATCTCAGAACTGTTTACATTCTTGACACACTGTTCTCTTGTACAACCAGAAGCTGTTTCTATTCTTGGCGTCTATGTTCGTGTAGCACCTTCAATAGAATGTCCATGTTACGTGATTAGAAGTTTTCTCCTGGCCTACAAACTGTGGCATTTAAAGTTCTTTGAACTGTACATTTAGACTGTTATATAATGTGACATTTAGAGTGTAATGAACTGTGACATTTATAATTTTATGCAATGTGACATTTAGAGTTTTAGGAAATGAGGTATTTAGAGTGTTGTGCAATGTGACATTTAGTTGATTTAGAGTGTTATGAACTGTAACATTTATAGTGTTATATATTTTGACATTTAGAATGTTGTATAATGTCAGATTTAGAGTGTTCGGAAATGTAACATTTAGAGTATTTGGAAATGTGACATTTTGATTGTTATGAATTGTGACATTTAAAGTCATATGAAATGTGACATTTGGAGTCTTATGAAATGTGACGTTTCAAAAGCAAAGCAAATAAAAACGATTCATAATTATCAAATGAGCATGTTCATTCATGAACACTGTTAATCTTTTCTACCACTGTGCCGTCCCTCCTACAAGACGTGTATAAATACTGGTCAAATCACAGTGTCCGAACATTTTTCTTTTACTCCTCAGGTAATAACGACTAGAGCTGTGATACTTTAGCCTAACAACAGCACTAAAAACATGGCCAATACTAAACCACAGATTGCAATAGGGCCTAGGAATGGTCAAAATATTCCACCAGTATTACAGAGATTAATGCAAAAACAAAATGAAGCTTTAGGAAACACAGCAGTTCAAGATGCTGGAACTGAGAATTCAAGTTCCACTGCCCAACTCAAAAGGGTACCTGCTACGTTAGATAGAGGAAATAAGAAAGCTTCTGAAGTAGATACTACGCCTGTAAGTGAAAATATTGTTCGAAGACAAACCAAATGGTGAGGGAAAATAACCGTGTGATAGCTGCAGACTTAGTCAAGTTACTGTACCGGGAGTATTTTAAAAGATTCACCTAATGCTGCTGACCTACTTAAACCACGTACAACAACCTCATCAAATGTGAAAACAAAATACAAATGATCTCTCAAAACCAGATGCCACCAATCGGCAACCCTTACTGATACCAAAACGTCCCCTGTTCACTAACGCACAAATAAACCCAGTACTTAATTCAGGCAGCATCCAAACCATTCCAGGTAACACTAAAGTACACGAAAAAACTCAATCGAATTCGAATTCTCAAGTGATTCCACAAGAATTAAAACTTCAACAACAAACGATCTTAGGCAAAGGAGTCTTGATTCCAACATCTCTTCAGAAACTAGAACAGCAGCCTCTGGGTCACTATCTTCACAAACAACGTCTTCGCCTCCTTCAGATGATGCAGGAGTGACAGATTTTCGCAGTAAATTGCGACCCACCACACATTCAGTAATAAATGAGCTGCTTGGAAGATCTAAAGTACCAACTTTGACACCTGTGCCCCCTCCAGTGGTACCAAGCATGACTAAAGCTCCTGAAGCAGGATCAAGTTCTGCTGGTGGACCTAGTAGACAAGCTTCAGTGAGAGATCTAGCCCTGACTTTATCTAACAAAGTAAGTTGGTAGACTGATAAGTGTATATATTCTTATCACTGAAGAATGCTGTATACATGAAGCCACCACACTGATAAATGTAGAATGTAAACTGTAAATGCAAAGGCGTCACACTGGTACATTACATTGATAAGGGTGACTGTGGTGCATGTAGTTTGTGTGTACTAGTCATCTTGATGAAGGTTGATGGTCAACTCGAACCGACACAGTGTTAGGTATTCAGGTCACCTTGTCCACAAAGTATTGAGGCCCTGGCAAGGTATAGTGTTTATATCGAGTGAGAGTACAGGTGTGAGTTACGCGAATGGGTGTACTGTTCTGTAGAGTTGATAGGTAACAATGCACTCATTCACTCGTATCTAGAAGTCAATGACGGCTGGAACTGGGGGGGAACAGAAAAAATTTCATACAGTTTAATGGGATCGCCACACTCTGACAACACAGCTACAGTCACTGGAAACAAGTTATGCAACAAACATACATGCTGAAAAATGGTTTAACGACATCAAAAATACATTCGTAAAAGAATTGTGAATACAACAGAACGTTAGTAGCTAGTCCCTCTGGGTTCTCAGTTTGTATTTTACTTTTCAGGGCCTAACTGACTGATCGCGTCAGTTTATGTTCTCAAAATATTTATTCATCAATGCTCCCTGACAGAACCTCTTTCTGACAAAGAATTACAAGCCGTAAATTAGCAGGCTTTTATGACGACAATCTTAAAACCACCAGTAGTGGATTACAATAGTAAACATCTCTGTATAATCATCAGGTAGTAAGGCATCCCTGTTCTCCGAACGATGATCCGCTTAGGCAAAGGCGAGATCCAAAATGGTTCCTAACTTCGATGAGCTTCGCTCACTCCGAAGCTGCATAATGAAGCATAAGTAAAGGGCGCTGTCCATCATTTAAATAATGCTGTGTAGATCATATGCATAATAATGCAATGTATATCAGGTAATGAATAATGGTGCTGCTAGCAAAAATGTCGTCTCGAAAATAGTCCATCAAATACATGCGCCGACCATACCATGGCTGCAGATCTAGGCATCCCAGACGAAAAAAACCCCCCCCCCCTGGTACAGTAAATGTCTTTCGTTACCTTAACATCATAGAAAACACTAGAAAAATAGCACACGCCATCCTTTGGCGCTAAGAATATATTCTGGGGAGGAACATAGACATAATCGTCACACCGACGATGTCGCCTTCCCCAGAATTTCACAGCAAAGAACAAATTTTTGGACATTTGTCCGTACAGCGATCAGGATCCCCCATCATCACGGAAGTCTCTCTCGACAACCTCAATTCGACACCTGCGCAGAAGCGCGTGACCCCCAGAGTTCAACTCAAGATGGGCCGACGTAAATCTTAGTATTCATATAAGACCCAAGAGAAGGTAACAGACATAATAAAATGTACCAACAACTAAATCAAGGCTAACAACAAAAAGTGTTAACAGACAAATAAATATATTTATATATATATATATATCTCTATATTCATTGCCTACAAAAGAATATGTGCGTAACATAGACATTTTAAAATGACAACAGTTTCTGTCACTTTAATAACAGCTGATAAGCAGATTGGTCATCATAGATGTCACTTTAATATAGCTGATAAGTAGATTGGTCATCAAAAATGTCACTATAATACAGCTGATAAGGAGACTGGTCATCATATATGTCACTTTAATATAGCTGATGAGGAGATTGGTCATCATAGATGTCACTTTAATAACAGCTGATAAGGAGATTGGTCATCATAGATGTCACTTTAATATTGCTGATAAGGAGATTGGTCATCATAGATGTCACTTTAATAACAGCTGATAAGGAGATTGGCCATCGTAGATGTCACTTTAATAACAGTTGCTAAAGAGATTGGTCATCACAGACGTCACTTTAATAACAGCTGATAAGGAGATTGGTCATCATAGATGTCACTTTAATACAGCTGATAAGGAGATTGGTCATCATAGATGTCACTTTAATAACAGCTGATAAGGAGATTGGTCATCATAGATGTCACTTTAATACGGCTGATAAGAAGATTGGTCATCACAGATGTTATTTTAATAACAGCTGATAAGGAGATTTGTCATCAAAGATGTCACTTTAATATAGCTGATAAGGAGATTGGTCATCATAGATATCACTTTAATAACAGCTGATAAGGAGATTGGTCATCATAGATGTCACTTTAATAACAGCTGATAAGGAGATTTGTCATCAGAGATGTCACTTTAATATAGCTGATAAGGAGATGGGTCATCACAGATGTCACTTTAATATATTTGAGAAGGAGATTGGTCGTCATAGATGTCTCTTTACTATAGCTGATAAGGAGATTAGTCATCATAGATGTCACTTTAATAGATGATAAGGAGATTGGTCATCATATATGCCACTTTAATATAGCTGATAAGGAGATTGATCATCACATTTGTCACTTTAATATAGCTGATAAGGAGATTGGTCATCACAGATGTCACTTTAATATAGCTGATAAGGAGATTGGTCATCACAGATGTCACTTTAATATAGTTGATAAGGAGATTGGTCATCATAGATATCACTTTAATAACAGCTGATAAGGAGATTGGTCATCATAGATGTCACTTTAATAACAGCTGATAAGGAGATTAGTCATCATAGATGTCACTTTAATATAGCTGATAAGGAGATTAGTCATCATATTATTGTCCCTTATTTGTTCCCATTGGATCATAGAGCCACCATTACAGATGGCTGTCTTGCAGGAAGCCTGCACTAAAACATTCGCGTGCTCGTGCTAGCAATGTTGTTTAATGATGAGGTTGATAGCCTCATACACACAGACAGACAGACAGACAGACTAATGTTTGTCACCTCTTACACGCTGTGGCTAATGGAGCAATAGTGCTGTTCTTTCTTGTTTTCACTTCAAAGCCCCCCCCCCTCCTTGTGTCCCCCCTCCCCCCCTTGAAGTAGTGTTATGGTTATTTTTAAAAAATAAAATATGAATTGCAAGAACAGTATTTGCTTGCGGCAACATAGGATTCTAATTCCGCTTACTCAGTTTATGAAGTAGGCCTGATAGTTCATTAATATTTACATGAACTATGATCTTAATTACATCTACATTTTAATACTTAACATTCACCGAACCAACAGTTCATGCATTTATAGGAGCTAATATATAATTCATATATGTGAGCCAACATGGCTCTCAGAAAAGTAAGTCTGTAGTTCATTCATTGATGCGAGCTAACATCTAATTCATATATGTGAGCCAACATGCCTTTCGGAATTGTAAGTCAGTAGTTCATTCACTGATGGGAGCCAACATCTAATTCATATATGTGAGCCAACAATACGTGAAAGTACATGAGCCACAAACGCATTCTGCTGCATGAGCAGGCATCTTAATACGTTACATGTTTCAAACGCCATTTCATTTGCACATGCCAAATGTCACTTTACAATGAACTTAATTTTTTATTGGAGCTTAAAACAATAATTTTATTGGCTAGCTAGTTCATATCTTAGTTCAGTTTTTTTTAACCGTTTTATATTCACTGGCATTAGGCCTATAGCACGTAGCCCAGACTGCGAACATATGATAGACATGGGTTTGATTTCCCGGCGATTGGCCAATTGCGGACAGACCGTGCTCGTAGTTAGTGTGTACTTATATAGGTAAGTTAAACTGGAGTAGGCTGGAGACAGACATTACGGGAATGATGTCACGGGTTTGCCTTACCTGCTCTGAAGCGATGGTCCAACAATGGCCAAAATGTAGAGTGTACAATAAGGGTCTTTAAATGTATCTTCCTTCGCTCAAGATTACTTTTGGCAGAGTTGTAAATAGAAGGATGGTGCTTCTATTTTAGGGAACCTTCATAGGATTTTTCAGAAATCAAGCACAACACCGAGGTTCTCCAAGAGGTCGTGAACTTTGTATCTGCCCGCCACTTCTATGAAGATATATTAGCTCGTTTCTGAATTATCCAGTAAAATATTACTTAAGTAGCTCTGTTGTATTATATATTTAAGATAACACATTCATACGTGTGCACTTCTCTCTGTAATAATTAAATCAACTATTAATTTATAAATACATATAACAGATTTAATAATCAATTATTATTTAACACAAGTAAATAAATAAGTGAAGTTAGTGAATTGAAAAATGTGGAGTTTTCTTCACAGAAAAATGGTTAAAAGTGGTTTTATGTGGTGGTGAGAATTATAATTGTTGCTATGGTCGGGTTAAAATAACTTAGCTGGACACATATTGAACCTGGTTTGCTGACTGCGCTGTCAGTTGTAGACTTCTGTGGTGAGGGCACGTCACAGGCGTAGTTTCAGGAGTAACCGTTCGAACATCAAGGCAAGGATCTTCACAACCCGTCAAAGGCAAACATCTAGCGTAGACCACAAACTCTTGGTTAGTACCACAAATCGTCTGATGGCTTGTAACCACGAACTTTAAACAAATAGAAAGAAACAAATGCGTGATGAGTACATTTGTTCGCCGCAAACTAACAGGCCCATTGTCATGCGCTCCACCCACCAATGTTAACCTCTCAGAAGAATTAAATTCCCGAGCACACAGTGTAACTCAGGGAATATGATGAAAATTCACCCATATCCTTCTGGGTGTTAACTAGGAAATTGCGTCTGGAGTGCGTGAATAATGATTTTGCCTGAATTACAATTAAAAAAGGTACATACATCTCACAAGATAATATGTTACACTGGAGGCACATATGATGTAGTCATCACTCATCACTGCTCCAGTCGGAATCTGGGATCGCTCTGCTGTCGAGTTTCTGCACGACTAGTCAGAAACAATGACCAGCTCTTGCTGTAGTGGTTCATGAATATACTATTTTCATATGTTGAGGTTGCCAGCCTCATATATATCCACTAGCAAGAAAACATGTTAAATTCACGTTTGTAATAGAAATGTTCACAACTTACCCCAAATTTTTGGGAATACACAATCTCCTTGCGCAGATTTTCAGATGGACGCGAGCAATTTCGGTGCATATGCTCTCGAATCAATTTCGTCTGAGAAATTCCTCTTATGACGGTGTTCTATGAATCACTTGGCCTGGGAAACTAGTAATTCCTCTTCGACGGGTGTTCTGCGATACACTTGGTCTGGGATATTATTTCTCTTATGACTGATGATCCAATTCCTAGGTTTCCAGTCTTGTATTTATAAAGTCCTGGTCCTGAAGTTTTACAGTCTGTGTATTTAAATATGCGGGTTTACTCTTAAGGTTTCAGAGTTGCCCAAATACTGTCGATCTGTCACTTTTGATATAGGAATTCTAGGTCCGATCCTTCTCTTTCTGGCTGTTGGGAGTTGCTCGGTTGAAGTTGCGAAGCTGTCTGTTCTGTGTTTCTGAGTTCACTAGATTATATCTCTCATTCTCAGTTCAATTCACAGATGGTGTTTCCGCCGAATGTTCCAATAGAATGCATTGTTTATTCCGGCATCTCAAATCAAACCAATCAAATCTCTCTAGCACTGTTTGGGTGGGGAAGTTTTTTAAATTCAAAATATCCCCTCTCGTGTTTTAATATTAAATTTAATATCCACGCGTGACCTCTTTATAATAAGACGTAATATTGTTCCGGCTGCACCTATCTGCCTCCCACAATATTGTGACCATGTTTTCCTGGCGTAATGTCTTCCGCCAAGATGTCTACCCCGACAGGTTATCCAATTATCGCCTTTATCTGCGTGCCTCCGCCAGACAGATGTCTGGTCAGACAATGTTGTCTTCTTTCATCGTACGCACAATACAAGCTTGTGTCAACACGATCAGCAGCTTTTCACTGGGGTCAAATGTTGGACCGACACGTTTCCAAAGGTGGTCAGACGGATTCAAAGAGATAAGCGGGTGACCGGTCTGATGACTGGGTATTGTTACGATAATACCACAGTTCACCTGGCGGAACGTAAATACGTCTGAGGAGTGGTAAACAAGATAAAGACAGTCCTATAGCAAATACTTCCGTAGGGGAGTGGAGTGTTAGAGACTTTCCCCTACTAGATTCAGCATAGAGAGAAAAAAATGGTGCATAAAATATTCCACATAATAATGAATGAAAGTGCAGAAATTATGCCAAATAAAAGCGATGAGTGAGAGGAAAAGAAAAATGAAGAACAAAGTGATACTGACGGAGTGGACGTGAGAAGAAGAAGAAGAAGAAGATATGCCGAGGTTGCCAGCCTCTTATGAACCTGTACAACCACCAGCAATTTGGTTTAGGTTGGTTTGGTTGTAAGGACTATCTTCATTGCACACGGACTATTCCATCAGTGCTCCAATCTCCTCCCTTAGATCACACAAGGAGGATCTCAGCACAGACCACGAACTCCGTAGCACCAGCGAGAATCCCAATGTGTGTATTTAATGTATAGGAATCACACATTCTATAAATATTTTTGTTGTGGGTAGGTTCATAATTTTTAAATTTTGCCAGGGCAGCGGCCTGATAGGCCTACTCTTTACGATTTCCAACTGCCGTGGGAATTTTAACGTACGCAACTTGCACACGGGACCTCCTTTTTTCGCCCTTATCCGAGAAGGATAGGCATCCAATCTCACTACCCCGGAGACCCGGGGGGGGGGGGGGGGGGTATAATATCATTAGGACCACTAGTTCAGAAAAAATGTTTTCCATAAATTATTTTTTTCCTCAACTGGGAATTGAACCCGGTACCTTAGAACTCGAGGCGGACGCCATACCTCTTAGCCACTCCGACCCCCACCAGCAATTTAAACATGTCAAATGCAAAACATAAAATGATAAGATGTACAACTCACCCAGTATCGGGTTATAATTTACACACGTCTGGCACAGAAAGACTTCCGAATGAAATTCGGACCATTGTTTATGACGCCGTCACAGGTAAGGGCCGTGTTATCTTTCGTGTTACCTTTACCCGTGCTGGATCAGGCAAAATAATAACACGAAACCTGAATCATTGCTTACCAATATGAGAGAAAATAGGAAGAAATGAATGGAAGACACAAGATAGAGAAAAAACAATACAGGTAGAACACAGACAAATGAGACGATGAGCATTTCGTCACGTGAGGACGACATGGACAGACCTTACGCTGATTGTACGGGACGTGAGGACGACATGGACAGACCTTGGGCTGAATTATAGGGACGTGGTACGAACAACATGGACAGACCATTATGGGCTGATTGTACCTACACGTGAGGACGACAGAGGACAGATTCACTTGGGCTGATATGTACGGGACGTTTGAGGACGACATGGACAGACCTTGGGCTGATTGTACGGGTCGTGAGGACGACATGGACAGACCGTGCGGCAAAACCATTGTACGGGACTGAGGGGACGACATGAAGACCTAGTGGGCTGATTGTACGGGATACCCTAGTGAAACAACATGGAACAGGACTTTGGGCTGATTGTACGGGACGGTTGAGGGGACGACATGGACAGACCTTGGGCTGGATGATTTGTACGGGATGTGAGGACGACATGGACAGACCTTGGACTGATTGTACGGGACATGAGGACGACATGGACAGACCTTACGTGGGCTGAATGTGTAGGGGACGTGAGGACGACATGGACAGACCTTGGGCTGATTGTACGGGACGTGAGGACGACATGGACAGACCTTGGGCTGATTGTACGGGACGTGAGGACGACATGGACAGACCTTGGGCTGATTGTACGGGACGTGAGGACGACATGGACAGACCTTGGGCTGATTGTAACGGGTTTGAGGACGACTTGGACAGACCTTGGGCTGATTGTACGGGATGTGAGCGACATGGCAGACCTTGGGCTGAGGACGACATGGACAGACCTTGGGCTGATTGTACGGGACGTGAGGACGACATGGACAGACCTTGGGGCTGATTTATGTACGGGACGTGAGGCGACGAACATGTGACAGACCTTGGAGCACGATTGTACGGGATGTGAGGACGACATGGACAGACCTTGGTCTGAATTGTACGGGGATGAGGACGACATGGACAGACTTTGGGCTGATTGTACGGGTGAGGACGTGGACGAACTATGGGCTGATCGTACGGACGACAACGACATGGACCTTGGGCTGATTGTACGGGACGTGACGGACGACATGGACAGACCCGTATTGGGCTGATTGTACGGGACGTGAGGACGACATGGACAGACCTTGGGCTGATTGTACGGGACGTGAGGACGACATGGACAGACTTTGGGCTGATTGTACGGGACGTGAGGACGACATGGACATACCTTGGGCTGATTGTACGGGACGTGAGGACGACATGGACAGACCTTGGGATGATTGTACGGTTTTGAGCGTGGAGACGACATGGACAGACCTTGGGCTGATTGTACGGGACGTGAGGACGACATGGACAGACCTTGGGATGATTGTACGGGTTTTGAGGACGACATGGACAGACCTTGGGCTGATTGTACGGGACGTGAGGACGACATGGACAGACCTTGGGCTGATTGTACGGGACGTGAGGACGACATGGACAGACCTTGGGCTGATTGTACGGGACGTGAGGACGACATGGACAGACCTTGGGCTGATTGTACGGGACGTGAGGACGACATGGACAGACCTTGGGCTGATTGTACGGGACGTGAGGACGACATGGACAGACCTTGGGCTGATTGTACGGGACGTGAGGACGACATGGACAGACCTTGGGCTGATTGTACGGGACGTGAGGACAACATGGACAGACCTTGGGTTGATTGTACGGGACGTGAGGACGACATGGACAGACCTTGGGCTGATTTTGTACGGGGTTTTGAGGGACGACATGGACAACCTGTGGACTGATTGTACGGGACGCGAGGCCGACATGGACAGACCTTGGGCTGATTGTACGGGACGTGAGGACGACATGGACAGACCTTGGGCTGATTGTACGGGTTTTGAGGACGACATGGACGACCTTGGCCTGATTTCCAGTACGGACGTGTTTTGGACGACATGGACAGACCTTGGGCTGATTGTTCCATTCGGGACGTTTTGAGGACGACATGGACAGACCTTGGGCTGATTGTACGGGTTTTGAGGACGACATGGACAGACCTTGGGCTTGATTGTACGGGACGTGAGGACGACATGGCTTCAGACCTCATGGGCTGATTGTACGGGACCTGAGGACGACATGGACATGACCTTGGGCTGATTGTACGGGACGTGAGGACAACATGGACAGACCTTGGGTTGATTGTACGGGACGTGAGGACGACATGGACAGACCTTGGGCTGATTGTACGGGACATATGGACGACATGGACATACCTTGGGCTGATTGTACGGGACGTGAGGACGACATGGACAGACCTTGGGTTCTGAATTGTCTACGGTCGACGTTGAGGACGACATGGACAGACCTTGGGCTGATTGTACGGGACGTGAGGAATTTTTTGACATGGACAGACCCTTGGGCTGATTGTAGGGACGTGAGGACGGACCTTGGACAGACCTTGGGTTGATTGTACGGGACGTGAGGACGACATGGACAGACCTTGGGCTGATTGTACGGGACGTGAGGACGACATGGACAGACCTTGGGCTGATTGTACGGGACGTGAGGACGACATGGACAGACCTTGGGCTGATTGTACGGGACGTGAGGACGACATGGACAGACTTGGGCTGATTGTACGGGATGTGAGAACGACATGGACAGACCTTGGGCTGATTGTACGGGACGTGAGGACGACATGGACAGACTTGGGCCGGTTTTTCGGGGTCTGAGAACGACATGGCCAGACCTCGGGCTGATTGTACGGGACGTGAGGACGACATGGACAGACCTTGTGCTGATTGTACGGGACGTGAGGACGACATGGACAGACCTTGGGCTGATTGTACGGGACATATGGACGACATGGACATACCTTAGGCTGATTGTACGGGACAGGAAGACTTGGTCAATATTTGTTGAAAGTCTCTGCTCCTTGGGGAGTTAAAAGGTGAAGAAGATGATGATGATGAAGAAGATGATGATGATGAAGAAGGAGGAGGAGGTAAAAAACTGGAGTAATTATTCCAACTTTGTTTAGTGGAACAACAATGGACACAGATTATTTTACTACATTTTGATATTCTTATGTTTATTTTATTACTTTTACCTTTAACTAATGACTATCTATTTAATGATTGTATACTGTCTTCTTCTTAGATCCTTAGCCACCGACCGTCAGAGCAGTCAGTGGCCATCACGCCTAGTGGCGTCTTGTAGGGCAACAACAAATTGATTCCACTTTGCTCGGTCGGCGGCCATCCTTCGTACAGTGCCCCAACTCTGGTTCATTCTTTGCATCTCAGCCTCCACAGTCCTCTGCCAAGTTGTTTTTGGTCGGCCTCTCTTTCGTTTTCCTTCAGGGGTCCAAAGCATAGCTGTTCTTGTGATGGCATCGGGGTCTCTTCTGAGGACATGACCAACCCAGCTCCAGCGTCTGCCAGCTATGATGGTGTGCATGTCCTCTGCTTGCTACGAGTAAGCAGATCTTGGTTAGTGATGGTATTCGGCCAAAAGATTCGGTGAATTTTTCTTAGGCATGTTGTGTGAAAAGAGGACAATTTCGACATTTCCTTCTCTGTAACTCTCCAGCATTCCGCACCATAGAGAAGCACAGAAAGCACACAGCTCTGATCTAATCTTAATTTTGTGCTTGTGCTGTATTGGGAGGACTTCCAGATGTTGTTTAGGCTAAAGAAGGCTGTTCTTGCCTTATTCATTCTGATGTTGATGTCTTTGCCTGCCCCACCGTCTGGTGTTACTATGCTTCCTAGGTATGTGCATTGTATACTGTGTTTGACATTTAGTATTGCTGGAAGAGCATCCGACTGACAGACTGATTAGAGCACTGGTCTCTAGCTGCAAAGGTGCCAGGTTCGAATTACGGTACCGACACGCTCCAATCTACCCAGCTGTAAATAGGTACCTAACTCTGCTCTTTGAGTTAAGGAAGGAAAAGGCAGCGAGGAAGAGAACTAATCACCCCACCTCTCTGTGCTGGACCTTGTATAGTGAAGTCTCTATACTTCACTCCCCTACTGCAGTATCTGCTATGGGCCTACGTTTTTAATACTGTGCTATGTTTGAGAGTAGTACAGCTGTGTACTAAAGGTTGACATGAATTTGTTGAAACAAATATTTTTAAAATACATACACGTTGATTGTCATTTAGAGTGTTCAAATGCTGTCAAATTTATTTTTTTTTAAATTTAAAACAATGTTATTCCTTGCAAATTTAAAGTCAGTGAACAAAGGAAAGGAACTGTCAAGGGAATAGATTAAAGTTTCCTTACTGACAGATATTTAACTTGCTCAATATGAAGCAAATATCGTGCAAGAACATCTATGATCACGTGATGACGAACAAGACACTGCTGATCAAATGTTATTTATAGAACAGTGTAGGCCTATTATGGCTAACAGCAGGAAGCAAACCTGAATGAGGATGGATGGATGGATGGCAGGAAAGGACTAACCAAACACATTGACGTACCCAGTTATTATACGAGTAAATATTACACCGATTATTTGTTAGTCACAAACGTGGTAGTTTTTGTAACACATCATCGTCATCACACCGATTATTTGTTAGTCACAAAAGTGGTAGTTTTTGTAACACATCATCGTCATCACACCGATTATTTGTTAGTCACAAAAGTGGTAGTTTTTGTAACACATCATCGTCATCACACTGATTATTTGTTAGTCACAAAAGTGGTAGTTTGTGTAACACATCATCGTCATCACACTGATTATTTCTTAGTCACAAAAGAGGTAGTTTTTGTAACACATCATCGTCATCACACCGATTATTTGTTAGTCACAAAAGTGGTAGTTTTTGTAACACATCATCGTCATCACACCGATTATTTGTTAGTCACAAAAGTGGTAGTTTTTGTAACACATCATCGTCATCACACTGATTATTTGTTAGTCACAAAAGTGGTAGTTTTTGTAACACATCATCGTCATCACACCGATTATTTGTTAGTCACAAACGTGGTAGTTTTTGTAACACATCATCGTCATCACATCGATTATTTGTTAGTCACAAAAGTTGTTGTTTTCGTAACACACACAAATGTGGTTGTTTTCGTAACACACACAAAAGTTAATGTTTTCGTTACACACACAAAAGTTGTTACTTTCGTAACACACACAAAAGTTGTTGTTTTCGTAACACACACAAAAGTTGTTGTTTTCGTAACACAAACAAAAGTTGTTTTCGTAACACACACAAAAGTTGTTGTTTTCGTAACACACACAAAAGTTGTTACTTTCGTAACACACACAAAAGTTGTTGTTTTCGTAACACACACAAAAGTTGTTGTTTTCATAACACACAAAAGTTGTTGTTTTCGTAACACACACAAAAGTTGTTCTTTTCGTAACACAAACAAAAGTTGTTCTTTTCGTAACACACACAACAGTTGTTCTTTTCGTAACACACACAAAAGTTATTTTTGTAACACACACAAAAGTTGTTATTTTCGTAACACACACAAAAGTTGTTGTTTTCGTAACACACACATAAGTTGTGGATGTCTTCCTCCTGGCCTGGTTCCATTCTAGTCCTTGGTCCTTCAAAGATTGTCTAATGTTGTCCTCCCAGCGGACTCTATTAACAAATAAGTCATTCCTCTTCATACCCTGGGGGTGTAGAGGTTACCCCCAGAGAGAGTGCCATACTATCGTATCGGCTGTCTTCCTCCTAGTCTGGCTCCAATCTAGTCCTCAGTCCTTCAGAGACTGTCTGATGTTGTCCTCCCAGACGTCCTCTGGGTCGTCCTGGAGGTCTCGATCCCTGGCTCTTAAGTTTCCCATATTTGCCGCTGATCTTCTCCCGAACATGCTATCTGCTGTAACTATCACAAATGTTTCTCGCTAACTCACACACATATGTCCACACACACAGGGTAATTGAGAAGTGACTCCTTATTTTACATTTGTATATCCTCACTTGTATCTTTTGGATATAAATGAAAACAACTGTCAGAATTAGGATTGAATGAAAAAGAAAAAAAAATTACTTCCTTAGTCGTTCCTCTTCTACCATGAGGTGTAGAGGTTTGGAAGAGAGAGAGTGCCATACTATCCTATCGGCTGTCTTTCTCCTGGCCTGGTTCCATTCTAGTCCTCAGTAATTCAGAGATTGTCTAATGTTGTCCTCCCAGCGGACTCTGGGTCATCCTGGAGGTCTGGATCCCTGGCTCGTAGTTTCCCATACTTGTCGCGTAGCCAATCTTCTCCCACTTTGCAGACAAGGCCAAACCATCGTAGTTGGGACTGTTCTACTTGGGTCTGCAAGGGTTAGGTTTTTAGGCCATGACTTATCATCTGGTTGCAAACTATGTCTTTTCTTGTTACATCAACCACCTTCCTTAGATACCTCAGTTCTGAGGTTTGGATCTGGCTTTTGTGACTTGTTAAAAATAAATTAAATAAGATAATAGTCTAAAATAGCCAATACACAGAAGTACGATAGACAGCAAAAATTACTTCCCGCTATAAGGTGATGGCCTAAGGAAAATTCTTCAAATTTTCTGGCCGAACACCATCACCAACCAAGAACTGCTAACTAGGCGCCACCAAGAGGACAAGCCCACCATCTTAGCGGGTAGATGCTGGAATTGGTTTGGCCACGTTCTCAGTAGAAACTCTGAAACCTTCACCAGAACTGCCATGCTATGGACTGTAGAAGGAAAGTGACAGAGAGATCTGCCAACAGCTACCTGGCGGAGTCCGGTGGAAGTAGAGATGCAATGCATGAATCAGAGGTAGAACATCACACAAAGGATAGCAGCCGACCGAGCAAAGTGGAGACATTTTCTTGCTGCCCTACAAGACGCCACGAGGCGTGATAGTCACTGATCGCTATGTCAGTCAGCGGCCAAGTACCAAAGACGAAGATTTTTTCCTTGTCTGCTCTTAACAGGATATTTTTTTTTTAAAGTATGTACGTATTTGCTGCATATAAGGCTTGGTGCTGACAAACTAATCCTATTGGTTATAGTTGGGGTATTTAGTGTCATTTTATTTACTAAATTACAAAATTAGTAAATAAAATGACACTAAATACTCCAATTATAACCAATTTTCAGGTTGAACAGGGTAAACCAAGATGAAACGAGAAGAGGCAATAATGGTCAGCTGTTAAGTGCCCGCTCTCCGCCCATCACCTTTTCAAAACAACAACTAATCATATAAAATAACTTGCCACATAAACCAATACTGTAAGAACATGTGAATGCTTGGTAAAGGCTTCCTGTAAGGGGATCAACTACTTGGTGGCTCCATGCTTTGTAAGTAGCACAAAGGAAAATAATAAAAATGATGAATGTTCTTGTATGAAGGTTGAACTGGGCATGTCTAGCCAAAAAAGGAAGGGGGAAACATTTAAATATAATTTTTTTTTAAACTAGTGGTAATTTGATTTGAAGTATACTTTTCTGGTCATATTTTACTTGTACGTCTTATTAGAAAAAACAAATTAACAATTAGACTACTGCCCCAGTGCAAAGAGAGTAAAATGTTAACATTGGCTCAGTTTATGTCTTGTCGTCCTCAGAGCCAAAGTTCAAGCACGCACCTACCCGGAAACAAGAATAACTCTTCTGTGCAAGAAGCAAAGAGACCGAATAATAGTAACATCGTAGAGCGAAAGTGTGATTCTAAAAAGTTTAAGAAAGTGAGTTTCGATTTTAAGTCTTCTAGATTGTCAGCACCATCAAAACCTGTTCTTCCAAGCCATATAGACTTGACTGAGATTAAGAAGCAGTATCACAAGGCTATTCGAGATTTCAGTAAGTTGTATGTAGTGTGTTGTTGTTTTTGTTAGAATTTGTAAGGTTAAATACAATGCTTTTTGGTTGAATTACAAAAAATATAGACTCGCCGTTATGTAGGCTAACTAAAGTGCTAACTACACGCCCGTCGTGTCGCTTGAAGTGATACAGTTGTCAGCGAGGACTTCATTGCTGAATGTCCAAAGTGTAAGAACCGAGAAGTGTAAGTCAGATTGAATGAAAGTACATCAGTGAAGGCATTATATGGAATTATTTAGTTGGTGGGAGATAAAGATAAGACTGCTTTAGAACAGAACCTTACTGTGCAGAATGTCTACAAGAAACTAACATAGAACACTTCCTACTAAAATGTAAGACGTATGAACAACAGAGAACACCAGCATTATATTATTTACAGGCATACATTTCACCCACAACTGTTGAACATGTGTTGAGAATCGACAGACCTAGAGAAATAGCCTACATAATAGAGTAAAACAGCATATAACGAGAACAAAAATTAATATTTAAGGATTGGTGAGGACATTGTGAATTGGGTGTCATCCCAGACACCCTGGGTTTTCCTACTCTCCTTCCCCTTGTTAACACCATTACAGGCGTGAGACACTGCCGTTTTTGGACAGGGGAAGACATTCGCACAATTTGACCCTTTTATTTTACTCTATTTCGACTGATTAGAGGGGGCAAAATGATGCAACATTGAAATATAGGAAAACAAAATTTAAAATTATCTTGAATAAGCTACACTTTATTTCCTGATTACAACCCATCAGAGGTTGAACAGAATATTTATTCATCATTTTAAAAAAAAGTGTTTTCTTCTTTGAAAGTTGGGTCTCAATGTTCATCAGACATTATTAATGATGAAACTGGATTTCTGACACTCGAACTCCCTGTTACATTATGTGCAAGTGACACAGCAGACATATTGGTAGCCACTTCGGAGATATGGCTTGTGTCTATTTATCTGTGGTGGTTTAAATGAAGAGAAATGGCACTTGTGTTCAGTGCAACCTTAAAAATAATTTAGAGATGCAGTAATAAGGGGTAAGAGAGGTTTAGGAATCCTAAGTATGAAGTATGACATCATTAGCACCAATGGTTCTGAAAAACAATTTCCATAAATTATATTCCCTCTACTGGGAATCGAACCCGGTATCTCTTGAATTCAAGGCAGATGCCAAACCTCTTAGCCACCCCAACCCCTGAAGAAGTATAGGCTCAATTATACTTTTTAAAAGATTTTAGTAATGATGCACCAGCTGTTGTGTATGTCTTACTTTATGTGAATGACAGTTAACTGATTCTGTACGTAATTATTTTCTCCTCTGGCCGGAATTATTTTTAGACCCCAAAAGTTTGCATATACATAAGTTTACTGAGATAAAATATCTAATTATAAATAAAGTATAATAATAATAATAATAAATTCTTTAAGCACCAAACACGGCGCATAAGGCAGAAACCAGTGCTCTCCAGGTTGTTCGTTGTGACGCCACTCCTCTTAGCTCTTGCACATTATTTAGGCCCAACGTTCTTCCTTCTCTTATTATTGTTCTTCTGAGTGTTTCTTTTGGTCTTCCTTTTTTCCTCTTACCCTCAGGAACCCAAGTGAGCGCCTGTAGTGGTATTCTGTTGTTTTGCATTCGTAGGACATGACCGATATATGACCATCGTCTTTTCCTTATATAGTCGGAGACATATTTCTGCCTAGAGTCTTCTCTTATTTGTCGATTAGTCTTGAATTCTTTCCAACTGATGTTCATGAGTTTTCTAAGACATTTGTTCTCGAATGTATTCAGCTTGTTCTCCAATGATTTTGTTATTTTCCAACTCTCACAGCCGTATGTTAACACTGAGATAACATTTGAATTAAACAGACGAAGCTTGGTATGTATATTCAATGATCGTAATTTCCAAATGTTAGATAATCTATTGAAGGCGCTAGCTGCCAAAGCAATTCTAGTATGGATTTCTCTTGTTGTGTCACCATCCTGAGTCATTTTACTGCCTAAATAATTGAAACTTTCAACTTTCTGTAGTTTTTCCCCGTTCAAGATGATATCAAAGGTCTCGTTAGAAAAGTTCATAGCTTTAGTTTTAGAGGCATTTATTTGGAGACCTATTTTAACAGAGAGATGACACAAATTATTTATTGCTTCTTGGGATTGTCTTGGTGTTGAACTTAAGAATGCTACATCATCTGCGAAATCCAGGTCCCCCAGGAATTTTCCATTTGTCCATTTTATACCCAATTGTTCATTGTGGGTATAGTTTCTCATAACCCAATCAATAGCTATTCCAAAAAGTAGTGGTGACATAATACAGCCTTGTTTCACCCCTGTTTCTACTGTAAACCATTTTGTATTCCCTTTATTTGTTCTAACACAACATCTTGCATTGTCATATAGCGCTTTGATTATATTCACATATTTTGTTGGAAAACCATAGATTGTAAGTATCTTCCACAATGATGGGCGGTGTAGAGGTGTAGACTATCAAAGGCTTTTTGAAAATCGACGAAGGTGATAATAAGTGGCGATTGCCTTTCCACTGATTCTTCTATAATTGTTCTTAGTGTGAATATTTGATCAATACATGATCGTTTCGGCCTGAAACCCGCTTGTTCTTCTCTGATCTTTTCGTCAGCATGCAATTTAAGTCTTTCTAACATCATGCAACATAATAATTTTCCAGGTACTGATAATAGAGATATACCACGCCAGTTATTACAGTCTGATAGATCACCTTTCTTCGGTAACTTTACAATAATACTGTCTTTCCATTGTTGTGGTGGTTGTTCTTCTCTCCATACTTCATTTATAATATCTAAAATTCTCAAGAGGTTGTTGTCATTAACTGCTTTAATCATTTCTCCTGAAATTTCGTCAACTCCAGCAGCTTTAACATTTTTTAATCTTTTAACGGCTTGTTTGATCTCGTCCAGCGTGAATTCATCGCAAGTTATTGGCAAGGTGGTTGTGGGTGTTTCATTATTAAAATCAGGTGTTACTGTTGGTGGTGGTCTGTTTAGCACCTCCATGAAGTGCTCAGCCCATCTCTTCATTTGTTCTTTTTCTGTTGGTATTGAATTCCCTAATTTACCTTTAACAGGTGTTTCCATAGCAGTAGGCTGGTGACATAGTTGTTTTGTAATTTGATAAAGGCACCTACTATTACCAGTTCTTGCAGCATTTTCAGCTTCTACGGCCAGTTCATTGATGAAATGTCTTTTTCTCTTCGAGTTTTTGTCTTCACTTCTTTATTTAACAAGTTATAAGTTAGTTTGCAAGATTCAACTGCATTATGTGTACTTGCCGCTAGTAGTTTAAGTTTTGCTGTTTTCCTTTCTTGTATTTTATCCCAAGTATCTTCTCTCATCCATTTTTTCTTTTTATGTACTAGGTATCCGGTGGTCGCTACTGCTGCTTCTGTCATTGCTGTTCTCAGTTGTTCCCATTTAGTATCGATTGTCTTGGTGGTGATATCGTTGTCAATTTTGCCTAAAGCATCGAAATAGTTGTTCATTTTGACATTATATTCCTCCTTTATATCATTTGATTGCAGTCTGTGTACATCTATTCTTCTATTTTTATTCTGTTGGTATAACTTCTTCAGTTTAATTCTCAGTTTAGCTATGCAGAGGTTATGATCGCTTCCGATCTCTGCACCTCTGTATGCTCTGACGTCTTGAACTGATGAGCGAAATTTAGCGCTTATGCAGAAGTGATCTATCTGGTTCTTAGTTCTGCCATCAGGTGAATTCCATGTTATCTTGTGGATATTCTTATGTGGAAAGATGGTGTATTATATATGAAATTAAAGGAAAATGAATGGGCATTATGAACACATTAATCGTTTTTACTAAATTTCTAATTTAATAGTTTTATTAGACTAAAAAGTACATACCAAAAAAATAAAAAGATATGAAATTATGAAAAATAATTTTCCACTTACCTAAGGCCTCTATCAGAAATTGTTGTCACAATACATTATAATTGCTTTCATTTTGTAGGTAATCCATTTGGTAATACAGAAAAAATAACAAAACAGTGATTGAACATCCAGTTTTTTTCATTTTTCACATAGTAGTAACACGAGTCTCACTGAAGAAATTCCACTAAAACTTTTTAAAATTCACAGCTTGCATCCTAAACATCCATGTCCATGAAAACACAACTTCAATCACATAAATGGCACTAATTTTTCAAGAAAACATAACTACACATTTGTGAAAAGTGGCTGTCAGTATAAAAACTTATTTCTTGCTGCTGTGATACTGTTCAAAGCTGTACTTTGCGCACAGTGGAGGATTGGCAGTACATCCTTTACACACAAAAGAACTCCTGGATGCTTTACAGTGAATGCACTTTCTCTGGTTGCCAGACCACATTATAAGATGCTGAGATCCTTGAAGTCTCTCAACAGCATTTGACATTCTGGGTCTACCAAGTAACAGCAGAGAAGATCCTTGTTGTACATCCTCAGGCATCAAAGTGGCTGCTGCCTCGGTCAGTTCTTTGATGAGTTGTAACTTGAAATCTAAAATATTGTGTTTCCTTTTCTCATTTTTGTCAGAGTATAAAGAATAAAAGCATTACTCTGGCATATTTCCAAAAGCCAATGGAACAGTTTTTTCCACCATTTGTAAGTTTTCCTGTTGAAGTTATTATAATAAGACAAAATTTGATCGATGCAGTCGCATCCTTTCATAGAAAAGTTATATTCATGTATAACTTTTGGTTTTGTTTTCAAATTCTTTCTCCTATCTGATTTACTAATACGAGGGGCGTTCAGAAAGTAATGCACCACATCGTTTTTCTCAGCTAATAATGAAGATAGAAGCATAAAATTTTGCACACTTCAAATATGGCATGTGCCAATTGTGTGCACCAGATTGCACCGCAACCGGCCAAATAATACGGCTGCCCTAAACCGTTGAAATGGAGCATGTTAGCAACTTGCGTTATAAACAGCCACAGCCACCAACGCAGACATGTTGAAATGCGCTGAGGGCATTATTCTTACTGATAGGCGAATCACTACTCAACAATTGGCCTTACAGCTGTCAGTCAGCATTGGTAGTGCAAATGCAGTTATAAAAACTCTCGGATTTTCTAAGGTTTGCGCAAGATGGGTTCCTCAAAGTCTCACAAATGACCACCGATTGCAAAGGAAAGCAATTTCTTCTGAATTGCTGGAGCATTTCAGTGCTGATGGAGAGAACTTTTTGGCTAAGATCGTTACAGGTGACGAAACCTGGGCACATTATTTTGAACCTGAGACAAAAAGACAGTCAATGGAGTGGCATCTTCCGCAATCACCAAGAAAAAAGAAATTCAAGACAATTCCTTCAGCTGGAAAGGTCATGATCACTGTCTTTTGGGACATTGAAGGTGTGATTCTTGTGGACGTTATGCCAAGAGGAGAGACAATCAATTCGCAAGCTTACATTAAGACATTGAAAAAACTCAATCAACGTTTTCGCAGAGTTTGGCCACACAAGAATCCAGCAGACCTGCTTCTCCTTCACGACAATGCGCGCCCTCACACAAGTCTGGCAACACGGGAAGCAATCACCAAATTGGGTTGGACTGTACTACCCCATCCACCCTATAGTCCCGATTTGGCACCCTCTGATTTTCATCTATTTGGTCCACTTAAAGATGCACTCCGTGGGACAAGGTTTGAAGATGATGAAGGATTCATGCAGCGAAGAAATGGCTACATGATCAAGACAAAATCTGTACGGGCTAGGAATACATGCACTTGTTTTGCGCTGTTATAAAGCCGTACAAGTTGATGGAGATTATGTTGAATAATACCGATGTTTACATGACATATCCATGTATATTGTGTATAAATTTCATGCTTTTTTAATAAACAGCTCCTGAGAAAAACGATGTGGTGCATTACTTTCTGAACGCCCCTCGTATTTTCTACTGAAGCCTTGGGGGACACAATAATCACAGGCTTTTTTGCCTTTTTATCTTTCCACGCAGTCACAAGAATTGAGTTATTGTCATCAATAAATGATTTTGTTTCAAGATCACGAAGCTTCAGAGTCTTGATTTCAGCAGGAAAGTTTTTCCTATTTATATTTAGAGTGCCTGTAAAATATGTTTTCTGGCTAATCAAGTAAGTTACCAGCTGATGTGTAGTATAATATCGATCGGCAAATACATGATGGCCTTTTCCAAATGGTGCCAGCAGCGTTTGAAAAACCTTGACTGCCATGCCTCCTTCAAGATCTGCCTCTGGATTATAAGAGGTTTTATTGCCAAAATATGGAAGCAAATTTAAAACATACTCAGTATATGAGTCACACAGTCCAAATACTTTGATGTGATACTTCTTTGGCTTACTGAAATTATACTGCACTGCCAATGTCCTGTAAAACCAACCACCATTTCATCCAGCGATAAATTTTCAATGGGTAAAATGCATTGTTGAATTTTGCTAACAGCAAATTCATGAAGGATTCTATTTTGGCTGTACTTTCAGAATCAGGCTGTGAACAGTGCAGCATTGTGTGAAAAATACTTTCAAAGCGTTCATGTTTGAACATAGTGTGATAAAATGCAGTATAAAAAATTCCTTTCTTGACCAGTAGTGCTTGATGCTTCATCGAACATCAATCCCCATTGCTATAAGTATGGCCAAAAATGTTATCAGCTCATATATAGTAAGAGGTGTCCAGCTTGAATAAATAGACCTCCTTTTCTGTGGATTGTTTATCATGCCCATATTTATATGATGCATATGCATTTATTGAATGACATAAAAGCTAAAGAACATCATCTGTCAACAGAGCCTTGAGACAGTCCATTGGTGTAGAGCTGTCATTAACACCTGGTGTTTTATTTGACACAAATCTAAATGAATTAAACGTGGCACCTTCGCTTACTTCTCTCCAAACAGATTTTACAGGTTCAGACTCAACTTTCCTATGTTTTGTTTTACTGGGACCTGCCTGCGGTGACACCCCCTTCTCAGCTGCTTCAGAATAACTTATTATAGACTCATCAGAATCGCTAAAAATTTCAAATTCTTGATCAGAATCTGATGAAGATTCACTCATGTCACTTTCACTACTGTCTAATACAGTTTCCAGCCAATCTCGGGCCTGAATAGCTGTTAAACGAGCAGGACGCTTGGATTGTAAACCGCTTCCATACTGTGTATTTTCAGCCATTGTTTATCACCACAAAACACGAATAAAAATTAACCAGACACACCGAAATTCCCACAAAGACTGTTCCAAAATGCTTAAAAATGTGTTTACTTCTGTTCTGGATAAAATTCTGGTCACTTTAAAATACTGGATCGGAAAAAGAATAAAAATTAGTTCGAGTCTTTAAATAGACTACGGCCAGGCGAACGGAACTGTGCATCTTTAAATAGACTCTACGTACAGAATCAGATTATTCCTTGCCCATGGGAAGTCAGTGGAACAAGGAAATGACCAGGTAAGGGAATAGTTAAATGTTGCATCCCACATTGGCATTTAACGTGTGCAGTATCAGACAAATGTTGTGCAAGAACTTCCTTGATCACTTGATGATGAACAAAACACTGTTGAACAAATGTGATCTGTACAGCAGAATACAAACCAGAAGGAGGATGGGTAGCAGGAAAGTACTAACCAAAGACATTGTACTAGGGGGCAGTAGTCTTATAATTTCTTTGTCTCACAAGAGATGCCCAGGAACAACTACACAAGACAACTGTTTTTTCTACTGTCCTATAATTCAAATTACACAGGAGCAGCGGATAAACAACATCCTCATTTTTTTTATTTAAAAAGTACGTTGTTCCTGTTCAAATTATAGTGACAATCATCACATATTTAAGAACTGGACAGTATTTAAAAATTCTCAGTGACCCTCGTCTCCTGAGACAAAGAAAGAAAAGGTATACTGCTTCCAGTAAAAACATGATAAATACAGTTTATGATTGTCACTGTGTTCTTCCATTGCTTTCTAGAAGCTGCACCTGAAGCTTCCTACAGAGATGTGAATGAGGAAGACGATGATCTTTATGTCGATGCTACATCAACAATTGATGTCCCACCAAGGCATCCAGCGTTTAAAATCCCACCAGAACGTCTGTCATTAATGTGAGTTCAACTTTCTTCTTCTAAATGAGTGCTTAGAATTTTAAGATAAATTAACTTGACTTGTGATTGAAACCACAAATCTGACTTATTTAATCGTTCGTCTTCTACCTTGGGATGTAGAGGTTGGCCAGAGAGAGTGGCATGCAATCCTATCAGCTGTCTTCCATTTGGCCTGGTTCCAGTCCTCAGTCCTTCAGAGATTGTCTGATGTTGTCATCACAGCAAACTCTGGGTCATCCTTGAGGTCTGGATCCTTGGCTCTTGGTTTCCCATGTTTGTCGTGGTAGCTGATCTTCTCTCATTCTGCAGACATGGCCAAAACAAAAATACTATTGACGATTATTACATTCACTTCTGACTGACACCAAGACTATTAGTAGGGATAGTCTGACAGTATAATTTAAAATAATGATATTCACTTCTGACTGACTGATTGTAATGGTGTATTTTAATTGACTAAGGCTTTTTTCATTTTTTTTTTTTTTAGTTATGAGCACTAACTTTGACTTGAAAGCTCATAATTATGTTGTAAACCTTTCAGATTGAGTTTTTGATAACTTTAGTAGAACCCTAACTTTAGAACTTTAAAGTTAGTATTTAAAAACAGCACTAAAAACTGAGCATCCAATTAGCAGAGTGGTTCAAGCAGTGGTCTCTCACAGCAAAGGTGCTGGGTTCCAAACACAGTGATGCCATGCTTCAGTCTACCCAGCTATAAATGGGTACCTGACTTTGCTCATGAGTTTGGGAAGGAAAAAGCAGTAAAGAAAGGACCAGGTCACCCTACCTCTTGATGTTGGACCTAGTATAGTGTAACACTTCACTCCCCTATGACAGTATCTACTATGGGACTACATTTACCGTTTACCATTTACCGTTTACCATTTTAGCAAAATTTTTAAGTTTTTTTTTAACACTTCAAAAGAATGAAAATACAGTAGAACTCCATTTATCCGAACCCCAATTATCCGAACATCCAATTATCCGAACACTTTTTCCAGAAAGAAAAAAAAATCAGGCGCCACCAGTCACGTTAGACTACAGTTCTGAATCTTTTGATGCGGCAAGCTTAAAATGTGTGCGAACAATTTGGACGGTCGCTTACGTAAAGGAAGTCAGTTAGATCATAAAGTCAGTTAATATCTTGTTTACCAATCCAGTGTACGTGTGCATTCTAAGCAGAACACTGGCTAAACAGACAGTTCAACTTAAAATAATAAACACTTGCTTGGTTGTAGCGCGACACGCCCACGCGACACCCACACACACCAGCGCAAGGTCAGCGCTGCGGTCTTTCTTTGAAGTTGGTAGACAGCGGAAATGTGACTTACGGTTAAAAGCCATACAGTATTACTGAAGAATGAGGAAATAGCTATATAGGAATGTATGGCCGACTTTAAAAGTTTGCATTTACTGGACATTAAATTATTCACTACAGGAGAACGCATGGTTGGAATAATATTAAATAAATATAACTCAACAAAGGAGATAGGCTAGGAATTATATCCAAAAGGATATTATTCAAATATAAATAGTTTTAAAGATAATTAATATTTTTCACCTTCATCACATCGGCTAAAAGTTAGCTAATAATCTTTAAAAATTTATTACACTAACAAGCCTCAACGGAATTGTATAAAACTTATATGTAATGAAAGCCCCATATGGGGAAAAGGAAATGATATATAGGAAGGAAGGAAGGAGATAAGTGTGTGAGTGACAGAAGAGAAAAACGAGTACAGGAAAAGCACAGATTGTTTCAAATAGCTTCAAAACAGGAGATGAAACTAAAATCTTTTGGGGAATTTGGGAGCTGCTTTCTCGTACGCGCGAGAGACTGAAATATAAGGACAGAGCGGCGCATTGTAAATCACACACCAAATCCAGAAGCCAGAGTGAGAAACTGGAGGACAGCCTCTGCAAGAAAAGTTCTATTTTCACGCTGCATGCAGGGCAGATTAAGTTAAGCCAATACAGTCTCACCGTGAGCTTATTAATCCTAAGAGGGTATGTAAGTTTATTAAAAATATATGTATTACTAATATCATTTTATTTCAGATTTTATTTCTGATTGATTGTAGCAGATATAATAAAAAAGGGAATGACGCTAACCAGAGATAACCTTCACCGGCATTGTCAGGAAGCATAACCATTAATTGGTTAGCCAAATATATTATGGCTAATTCTTGCCTGGAAGCTTACGACATACCAGCAAGTACATAAGTGACTTGACATCCATAAGTGGAAGGCAAAGGTTATATCGTACCCATGTATCATAACATGTGATTTATTCATGTATATTGTTAATTCTGCACCTTATACATTATCTTATCATGCTATCTCTGTAATATACTACCATGATTCATTCATTTACATACAAACACTGAAGACATGGTCGCATCATGAACAGCAGAGGGTGGTGAGATTGTTAGAACAATGGCCACCTATTACTTCTTGTTCCAGGTTTTTATGATCAATGTTTATGATCATTCCTGATCGAGAAACTAAAGACTTGAAGAAGTTGATCCAGCTCACTGAAGCCTAGAGGTCAACCAAACTTCAACACCTTAGTCCCCCGTAGTTATAGGGCGGGCTGAAGGAAAGTCTTCCGTACTCCAGTGTGTCGGAGGAACCTCGAGCAGACGTGGATAAAGTTGAGTTTATATATTTCCATCCAACAAATCCTGTGAGCAGTTCTAAAACGACTTTCTAATGATGAAAACTAGATGGCAAGAGATAATGTGACAAACTTGTTTTATAAATTCAGTGGAAGATAAATCCAAGACTTTTTCTATTAGTTATTTTAATTTGTAACTGTAAATAATCATACATTTTACCATCTTCCAACACCCATTTATCATTACAAGAATATATAGATGTACATAATAAATTGGATAATTGTACTCATTTGACTTGTTAAATTTTTAACTGTTAAATTTTGAGTTACTTTTTCTAATTTAATTATAATATCACATAGGGTTACGATAGCGAAGTAGCATCTTATACTTCTGAAGCCTAAATCTATTGTCCAGCTCAGAGTATTCACAGCTGTAACTCACTTGTGATACCAGTGTACTTCTCGGGCACTGGAACTTCATACTTTCTGGAGAGAGATACTACTTCTGCTCTACCACTACTATCATACTAGGAAAACCTTTCGCTACATTGGGGGCTCTTTCGCGGGATATTATTTTGTATCCTGGGCCACTATCTATGTATTCTTCTATCTTGAGCCACAAATAGTTTGTAAAAATAAATTTTTTTTTTTTGGAAAAAATTCTAAAAACTTAGAAATTTGTTTGTAATAGTAGTACCATTGAGTACGAAGTAAATAGGAAACGCTCACAAGGTTTTAAGGATTTGTCTTGTTCAAAGTAATTAATTGATTTTAATTAAGTTAGTTTGTTAGTGAAGATAAAATTATATACCCTCTGGTAAGTAAGCATCATGGCTGAATTGGTGAAGTTTAGAGCTGCGATTATGCAGGAAGGAAAAGACTTGGGTATGACAGGAGATGCTCTAATTCGATATATCACAACTGAAGTGGATAAATATTTAGATAGAGAGACCAAAAGAATGGAAGTTGAGGCTGAAGCTAAGAAATTAGAGGCAGAAAGAGAGACCAAAAGAATGGAAGTTGAGGCTGAAGCTAAGAAATTAGAGGCAGAAAGAGAGACTAAAAGAATGGAAGTTGAGACTGAAGCTAAGAAATTAGAAGCAGAGAGAGAAGCCAAAATAGACTGGAAAGAGAAGAAAAGAGACTAATTTTGGAAGCTGAAGAAAGAAGGTTACAAAGAGCGCATGAGTTAAGTTTAAAGGAACTTGAACTCCAGGGAGCAGCTAGCAATCATGGTGCTAGCTCACCTCACTCTGAGAGTAGCTCCAACCATAGCGCGGCAAATGGAGCCATGAGTTTCCACCTGGATCCATTTATTGAAAAAGAGGACGCCATTGAGTCGTACCTGGATAGATATGAGAGACTGGCCTCTACCTATGGATTGGAAAAGGAAAAATGGAGCCTTAAGCTATCTCAGGGGTTGAGGGGAGTTTCATACGATGTTTATTTAAAACTCTCAAAAGAAGACCAGGAAGATTATGAAATCTTAAAACAAGCTTTACTGGTCAGGTACGAAAAGAATTCTGAATCTTATAGAAAGAGATTCCGAACTGCTAAGCTACTTCCAGGAGAAAACTATCACCAGTTTTCTGCCAGATTGGAAACTTATCTGACAAAATGGATTAGCTTAGGAAAGTGTCAAGATATAAAAGAAATGGTCATGATGGAGCAACTGAGAGAATCCATGCCTCAAGAAATGAGAAAATTTCTTATGGAACAAGGAGCTGAGAGATTGGAAGATATTTTAACCATGGCTGAAAGATATCAAGCAGCTCAGTCAGAAGTATCAGGAAATAAGAAGAAGCAGGGTGAGAACTTCAAACCTTCACAAAACTTTACCAACTATGAACACAGGGACAATTCCAACAAGAACAAACACAGAACTGATTATAAAGACAAAAACCCTCTAGGATCAGAAAAGAAACCTCCAAGAAAGGAAGGAAAGTGGTGTAAATCTTGCCAAATGAGTAACCACAATACTGCGGAATGCCGACGGAAAAAACCCTCCTCATCACGCTGCATGCCTTACAACAGAGAACAAGGGAAGGAAGGACCTGGCAGATAGTCAGAATGACCTCCATCATCCCCCTGTCTGTGAGGAAGTGACCTTGAATGGCACCCAAGTACTGTGCTTATATGATACAGGCTTGGACTTTGACTCAGTAGTGTGCTCTTCTCTGGTGAGTCCGGAACAGATAACCACAGAAACAGTGGAAATCAGAGGACCAGTCAAGGGAGCAGGAACCATGACACTGCCCATAGCCCGAATCAACATAAGATCTCGCTATGTGGAAGGAGAGATCAAAGCAGCAGTGATGGACAACCCTATCTACCCATTAATACTGGGATGTAGATATGTCTTTCTAGGAGAACCTATAAGACCCATAGTGATGGCAACAGTCCAGACCAGGGCAAGCTCTAAGAAAGAGGAGGACACTATCATCAATACTCATCCAGAAGAGATGAGAAAGGCTCAAACTGCTGACAGTACATTGAAGCCTTGCTTTGGCAAATTACCTAAAAGCCATAACCCTCCAGAGAAAGGAGACTTATATATGAAAAAAGGCCTACTATATAGAAAAGCTGGAACAGGACCAAAAGGACATGGACAGCTTGTAGTGCCAAAATCATACAGGGAGCAGGTTATGAAGCTAGGACATGCTATACCCTTCAGTGGACATATGGGAATAGGGGCCACTGGACAACGGATAGCCTGTCACTACTTTTGGCCAGGGATCACAGAGGACATAAAGAGGTATGTGAGATCCTGTCCAGAATGCCAAAGAGTAGCTCCTAAACATAGGACTGCACCAGCAACACTGGGAGAAATGCCCATCATGGGAACGCCCTTCGAACGTGTTGCCGTGGATATTGTTGGACCCCTCAGTAGGACCAAGAAGAGAAATGCATATATCTTAACCTTGGTCGATACTTGCTCTATGTGGGGAGAGGCAGTAGCAATGTCATCGATAGATTCGAAACATGTGGCAGAGGCACTGTTAACAATATTCACCCGATTAGGTTTCCCACATCAAATATTGACTGACAATGGTTCTCAGTTTAGGGGAAAGCTAACACAAGAAGTATTCAGGTTATTTCAAGCTAGACATTATCACTGTAGCCCGTACCACGCCCAAGGGAATGGTCAAGTAGAGCGGTTCAATGGCACGCTCATTTCAATCCTTAGAAAGTTGGCTAGTGAGAAACCTGAAACTTGGGACACATACTTACCCTCAGCACTATTTGCCTATAGGGAAGTCCCACATAACTCCACAGGATTGGCTCCAGCTACATTGTTGTTTGGACGACCAATCAAAGGTCCACTGGAAGCATTGTTGCGGACATGGACTGATGAAAAAGCAGAAGAAACCGTGACTTCTTCATACCAATACGTCAACGAGTTGACATCTCGATTGAAAACAAGTTGGAAACTGGCAAATGATAACTTGAGACAGGCCAGGAGGAAGCAGGCTGCTTACTACAATAAAACAGCAAAAGATAGGGAACTTGAGGTGGGAGAAAAGGTTCTGTTACTGTTGCCCAGCAGCAATAATAAATTGCAAATTGGATGGCAGGGACCCTACGTCATATTGGAAAAACTTTCCCGGACCAACTATAAGATTGACAAGAAAGGAAAGGAGAAGGTGTATCATGTCAACCTTCTTAAAAAGTATTATGACAGGGAAGCATCAGAAGTTGCCCATATCATGACCCTGGCCATTGCAACAGAAATGCAGGATGAACCAATTTCCTCCATGGAATACCCCCTATCAACTACGGAAAGCTATGCTCAGGTTAATGTGAGTGAACATTTAACTCTTGAGCAGAGGAAAAAGGTTCAGGAGGTGTTAGAAATCCATGCTGATGTACTCACAGATAAGCCGGGGTGTACTAATCTGTTAGAGTATGACATGACGATTACTGACCCTACACCAGTTTGTATGCGGACATACCCTATACCTTATGCTAAAGGACAGGCACTCAAGGATGAGATTGATTATCTCTTAAAAGAGAAAATTATTTCAAAGTCTGAATCTCCCTACAGCTCAAGTGTGGTGCTATTAAGGAAGCCTAGTGGTGAACACAGGTTATGCATTGATTATAGGAAACTAAATGCTATCACTGAATCTCAGGTAGACCCATTACCTGACACCAATCAGTTGTTTGCTACATTGAGTAAGGCTCGGTATTTTTCAAAAGTAGATCTAAGCAAGGGATACTACCAAATACCAGTGAAACCAGAAGTTAGGAAACTGTTAGCCTTTAGTACACCGGATGGACATTACGAGTTCAATGTACTCCCATTTGGTTTAAAGAATGCTCCAAGTATCTTCACCAGAATGATGAGGAAATTGTTGGAACCATTACAAAATCCTCATATCACCAACTTCATGGATGATATTCTGATTGCTACCACTACATTCGAGGAACACGTAGTAGCACTCTCCATGTTGTTAGGTAGATTAAGAGAAACGGGATTGACAGCACGCCCAACTAAGTGTCATATTGGATGTGAGACATTGGAATTTTTAGGTCACACTATCTCTACAGGGCAAATGTCTCCGGACCCAAAGAATGTAGAGAAAATGAGAAAAGCACCAAGACCACAAACTAAGAAGGATGTAAGATCCTTTGTGTCACTGTGCGGGTTTTATCAGAAATATATACCCCATTTTAACTCATTGTGCGCGCCATTAACCGACTTAACCAAAAAAGGTCAGCCGGATAAAATACAATGGACTGTGGAGTGTGAACAGGCTTATACAGAGTTGAAAAATAAGCTGACAAATAAACCTATCCTTGCCCTTCCCGATCTCACACAAGAATTCGTACTAAGAACGGATGCTAGCAATGTAGGCATCGGAGCAACATTACTACAGCGGGCAGACACACCGCCACATATGCTATTACCAGTAGCTTTTGCCAGTAGAAAGTTAAATACAGCTGAGAGAAATTATTCTACCGTTGAACGTGAATGCCTCGCTTTGGTCTGGTCGATCAACAAATTCGCCCCTTTTCTTTACGGGAAACACTTCATTGTGGAAAGTGATCACCAGCCTTTGATGTTTTTAGCAGTGTCTAAAAAATTAAATTCACGACTTTTAAGGTGGAGTTTACTGTTATCTCCATATTCGTTCAATGTGAGATACATACCAGGACGGGACAATCTTGGACCCGATTTTTTAAGTAGGCATCCTATCAAAGGAGATATAGAGAAATAGAAAATTAAGGAGGAACTGCAGCATGTGTTACCAAAAAGTTAACCGTGCAGGCACTGTTTTAAAGAAGAGGGCTCTGTAGCGAGATTTGGTAAACACTTGCTTGGTTGTAGCGCGACACGCCCACGCGACACCCACACACACCAGCGCAAGGTCAGCGCTGCGGTCTTTCTTTGAAGTTGGTAGACAGCGGAAATGTGACTTACGGTTAAAAGCCATACAGTATTACTGAAGAATGAGGAAATAGCTATATAGGAATGTATGGCCGACTTTAAAAGTTTGCATTTACTGGACATTAAATTATTCACTACAGGAGAACGCATGGTTGGAATAATATTAAATAAATATAACTCAACAAAGGAGATAGGCTAGGAATTATATCCAAAAGGATATTATTCAAATATAAATAGTTTTAAAGATAATTAATATTTTTCACCTTCATCACATCGGCTAAAAGTTAGCTAATAATCTTTAAAAATTTATTACACTAACAAGCCTCAACGGAATTGTATAAAACTTATATGTAATGAAAGCCCCATATGGGGAAAGGAAATGATATATAGGAAGGAAGGAAGGAGATAAGTGTGTGAGTGACAGAAGAGAAAAACGAGTACAGGAAAAGCACAGATTGTTTCAAATAGCTTCAAAACAGGAGATGAAACTAAAATCTTTTGGGGAATTTGGGAGCTGCTTTCTCGTACGCGCGAGAGACTGAAATATAAGGACAGAGCGGCGCATTGTAAATCACACACCAAATCCAGAAGCCAGAGTGAGAAACTGGAGGACAGCCTCTGCAAGAAAAGTTCTATTTTCACGCTGCATGCAGGGCAGATTAAGTTAAGCCAATACAGTCTCACCGTGAGCTTATTAATCCTAAGAGGGTATGTAAGTTTATTAAAAATATATGTATTACTAATATCATTTTATTTCAGATTTTATTTCTGATTGATTGTAGCAGATATAATAAAAAAGGGAATGACGCTAACCAGAGATAACCTTCACCGGCATTGTCAGGAAGCATAACCATTAATTGGTTAGCCAAATATATTATGGCTAATTCTTGCCTGGAAGCTTACGACATACCAGCAAGTACATAAGTGACTTGACATCCATAAGTGGAAGGCAAAGGTTATATCGTACCCATGTATCATAACATGTGATTTATTCATGTATATTGTTAATTCTGCACCTTATACATTATCTTATCATGCTATCTCTGTAATATACTACCATGATTCATTCATTTACATACAAACACTGAAGACATGGTCGCATCATGAACAGCAGAGGGTGGTGAGATTGTTAGAACAATGGCCACCTATTACTTCTTGTTCCAGGTTTTTATGATCAATGTTTATGATCATTCCTGATCGAGAAACTAAAGACTTGAAGAAGTTGATCCAGCTCACTGAAGCCTAGAGGTCAACCAAACTTCAACACCTTAGTCCCCCGTAGTTATAGGGCGGGCTGAAGGAAAGTCTTCCGTACTCCAGTGTGTCGGAGGAACCTCGAGCAGACGTGGATAAAGTTGAGTTTATATATTTCCATCCAACAAATCCTGTGAGCAGTTCTAAAACGACTTTCTAATGATGAAAACTAGATGGCAAGAGATAATGTGACAAACTTGTTTTATAAATTCAGTGGAAGATAAATCCAAGACTTTTTCTATTAGTTATTTTAATTTGTAACTGTAAATAATCATACATTTTACCATCTTCCAACACCCAATTTATCATTACAAGAATATATAGATGTACATAATAAATTGGATAATTGTACTCATTTGACTTGTTAAATTTTTAACTGTTAAATTTTGAGTTACTTTTTCTAATTTAATTATAATATCACATAGGGTTACGATAGCGAAGTAGCATCTTATACTTCTGAAGCCTAAATCTATTGTCCAGCTCAGAGTATTCACAGCTGTAACTCACTTGTGATACCAGTGTACTTCTCGGGCACTGGAACTTCATACTTTCTGGAGAGAGATTCTACTTCTGCTCTACCACTACTATCATACTAGGAAAACCTTTCGCGTGAAAAATGGGTCGAAGAAACATAAAACCACGAGAAATCCGAAAGATTTGAAATTGGAAGAGGCTTTGTATATATGGTTTGTGCAAAGAAGAAGCAAAGGGGAACCTATCTCTGGCTCTCTATTGTGTGAAAAGGCACTTCAGTTCAACAATCAATTTGACGGTCCTCCTGACTTTAAGGCTAGGCAGGGATGGTTAAGAAACTTTAAATCTCGTCATGGCATACGAGAATTGGAGATTCAAGGGGAATCTTTATCTAGCAATGCAACTGCCGCTGAAAATTTTAAAGAAACATTCTTAGCTTTTTTGGAAGAAGAAGGTTATTTACTCGATGATGTGTATAATGCCGATGAGACTGGCTTATACTGGAAATCATTGCCTCAAAAACCACTTGCATCTCAGCGCGAAGCAGCTGCCCCTGGGTTTAAAAAGTGCAAAGAGAGAGTAACAATTGTGGTAGCCGCGAATGCCAGTGGAAGTCATCGTTTACCGGTGCTAATGATCGGCAAAGCCAAAAAAACCACGTTGTTTAAAGAATGTGACATGTCTCCCATTGTGCTACAAAGCACAGAAGAGTGCTTGGATGAATAGTGAAATATTTCTTGATTGGTATACAAATCAGTTCATCCTAAATGTGAAGAGGTTGAAAGAACAAGAAAAGAAAACTGGAAAAGTAATTCTTCTACTGGACAATGCACCATCTCATCCAGAGACGGATACATTGAATGCAGTTGATGCAAATTTTAAAGTAATTTTTCTGCCTCCCAATGTAACAGCACTGATTCAACCAATGGATCAGGGTGTTATAGCAAAGCTTAAAAAGATGTACAAGAAGGAAGTCCTGCGTCGTTTATTGTTGGCTGAAGATGAAGAAAGTGTGGTGGCGTTTTCAAAAAAGCTTAATCTCAAAGACTGCTGCTATATGTTAGCTGATGCTTGGACCACCATGTCACAAGATAATCTCAACAAGGCTTGGAATAGATTGCTTGGGAAAAAAGGAGGAAATGAAACTACTGCAGTGGACACAAATGATGATTGTATAAATAAAGTTGTGGAACTGTTTCAAGCAATGCCCGGATTTTCGGACTGTGACAAAGATGATGCACACATGTGGCTAGAAGATGATAATGATTCTGGTTTTCAGTTTTTGAATGTCGAAGAAATTTTGTCTTTTGTGCAAGAAGAAAACCAAATACATGTAGTGACCGATGATGAAGACTCCTCAGAAGTACATGATGTACTTGTAGATTATGAAGAAAACCCAAAACGTCGACCAAGTCCTGAAGAGGCCTTTATAGCACTAGAAACAGCGATGGCTTGGTACGAGCAAGAAGATGACAGCTGTCCTACACAGCTTCTGCTGTTGAAGAGAATGCGGGACTTAGCAGCCAAAAGGAGACTATCCAGTTTGGTGCAAAAAGAGGATTCCTCATTATTTTAAATAGTGGGCTACATCTGTGCAAGTACATGTATACGTAAGTTGCGCCTGGTTTTGAATCGTTTGTTATGTTATTTTGAAAACATTTCTCTTTCTTAACAAAAATAATTAATACAAGTAGTACATGCACTGCAGTGTAATGAAAGATTTTGGTGATACAGTGATCTAATACAGTGTGGGTATTATTATTACAGTACAAGTAAATGTGTTTTATAGTGTATTTTCCTTGTGATTGTTAATTATTTTTAGAAATATGTGTACATGTACTCGATACATCATGTAATCCAATTATCCAAACATTTGATTATCCGAACGATGCTCGGTCCCATGGGGTTCGGATAAATGGAGTTCTACTGTATATCAAGAAATTTGATCAGAAAAAGGTTTTGTAATGCAATGAAAATGTGTATGCCAAATGTCATGTTGATTAACGAGTAAATAAGCAAGCTATAAGAAAATTAGTAACATAATACAGGATTCTGGGAAATGTGTGGTTTCCTTCATAGGGAAAAACACAATTTATTAAGTAATTTTAAAAGTCAAATTGCACCTTCTTTAAATGTGTTCTTGACTATTGATTGTGACAGATTTAGATTTGGGATATTATAAATTATCAGAAAATAAACTAATACCAGTAACCATATTTTGACTGAAAGTATAGTGCCACTGCACTCCTTAAGGATTTTCCACATTTTTAAAAGTTTGTAATTTTATATTTTACTAGTAATTCATCTGCCAAAACATGGTAGGAAATAATTATGTTGTGATGTTTTTTGCTGCATGTTGTCATGATGACAGCAATTCTCCTGTGGGTCATTTACCTGGTTGTGTTCGTTATGAAGCTGTGGAGCAACCTGTCAAAAATGGCAAGGGCAGACGTGAAAAAGTGGGCTGAAATTTGATCAATTAATTAACAGTAAAAAATGTAAACCACAAAAAACTTCAACAAACATGGACAAGTCAATTAAGGAAAATAAAACACAGCCATCCAAGACAGGGGAAGGTCCTCTCGCAGGGAGGCGTATGATGCAACATAGAGAAAGCCGAAAGGAGTCTGTGTTACTGACTAACCTTCTTTCTTCTAGGAGAACTTCCAGATTTGGCCTGGAATGTTCGGACATTAAACGAACAAGGGAAAGTGGCACAAGTAGCAGCAGAGATGAGGGAATATAAAATTGAGGTTCTGGGACTGTGTGAAACAAAGTAGAAGGGGGTAGACAGGAAGAAACTCATCACAGGTGAATTGGTGCTGTCCTCAGGACATGAAGACGAAAGTTCACACCACAGTGAAGGGGTAGCTCTTATGTTATCTAAAGAAGCACAGAAAGCACTCATTGAATGGGAAGCCGTTGGATCCAGAATAATAACAGCTACTTTTAAAACAGCTAAAAAGAAAATAAATGTAAATGTCATCCAATTTTATGCACCAACTAATGACAAAGAAGAGTCTGTGAAAGAAGCATTTTATACTAGACTACAGGAAATTATGGAAAAAGTAAAAAGAAGAGACATCACAATTTTGATGGGTGACATGAATGCAAAGATAGGTAAGTCAAAACCGTCTTTGAAGAAGTCATGGGAAAACAGGGGCTAGGAATAATGAATGAAAATGGGGAGCTATTCTCTAATATCTGTGCTTCAAATCAACTGGCTATAGGAGGAAGCATGTTTCCACATAAGACAATTTTTTTTTTATTTTTTTTTAATTAATGTGTTTGCTACTTCATTTTGTAGCACGCCCCTTTCAACCATCTACCATGTACATGGATTTGTTGGTTATATCAGGACGTGTTTCTTTTATTGTAATATGTTTTTGTTTGTATTTGTTTTATATTATATTATCTCTAGTCGGTATTTTTCCTTTTGTAGTTATAGTTCAACATGGTTTTTTAAAAAAAGTTCCAATATATGCTATTTTCTAAGTTAGTATGTTTTTGATTTTTACTGGATGGTTTATTTGGTTAATCTGTGTGTTTCTGGGGCGAGTCTTTCACCAGTTTGGACTACTGGTTCAATTCCTTATTTGATTTTTATATGTTAGCTTTAGTTTTGTAATATAGTGTTTTATTAACTTTTGCATTTCTGAAGGGCTATTTGTGCCTATGAGATTTTCTACACTCATTTCTACCTTGTGGTTACTACAGTATGTCTTAATGTTTTGCCTCTGTTGGTCATATTTTTTGCAGTCCACTAGAAAGTGCCTAATTGTGTTTGGTTCTTGACACTCTTCACATGTGGGTTCCTCAATCATGAAATATCCAGTTCCCAGCTTGAGTCTCAGCAATTTTTTATTAATTGGTATTTTTAGTTCATCTTTTATTTGACATTTTTTGCTTGGTTTTTTAAGGATTTTATATGAGTGTCTTGCTTTTTTACTTAGGTCCCATGCTGTTATCCATTCTTTAGTTATTTTTTGAGCAATTAAGCTCTTAATTTCAAACTTTCCTAAGCCTACTTCAATTTGGTTATGGCTAGTTCTCCCCCCTTTGGCTTCTTTGTCTGCTAGCTCATTTCCTGCTATCCCCACATGTGATGGTATCCATGTTAGTGTTGCACTGCATCCTATATTTTGTAGATATGTATTAACCTGTAGTATTTCCTCTATAATGTCTGGCCTGCTGCCTTCTGTTCTGTTTCTGATTGCTAGTACTGATGATAGGGAATCTGTGAGAATGGTTACTTTTTTTGGTGGATTTTCTGCAGCTATTTCTAAAGCTTTTAGGATTGCCACTAATTCTGCTGTAAAGATAGATGTATTACTTGTTACTTTGTATCTTTTATAAATTTTTAATTTTGGTATTGCTATTCCTGCTCCTAATTGTCCTTCTTCATCTTTGGACCCATCTGTATATATAGTTAGGCTATTATTTGTATACCGTTCTATGTGCTCTAGTGTTTTACTTTTTGCTGAGATTATGTCGTTAGATTTATTTATGATCTTTGATAAGTGGGAGTCAGTTTCTGGCACTTTTAATTCCCATGGTGGGATCTTTGCTTTATACAGAGCACTACTGTTTATCGCATTAAACAGGTCTGGGTATTGATCCACTTCATCCATTGTTTTCCACCCTGACGGGTATCTATTATGGTTTAATGGAATGTGGCCTATGTACTGGTTACCCCTATCAAAGGTTTTATGTGCCGGGTGGGTTGGATCTTTTGCCACTCTTGCCCAGTAGCTGAATCTCAGTTCTTTTCTCCTTAGCTCCAGGGGTATAATGCCTAGCGCTACTTCTAGTGCTTCTGCTGATGTTCCCTTTGAGGCACCTGCTATTATTGACAGTGCCTGGTTTTGGACCGTGTCTAGTTTCTTCTTATTGCTTGGGGCGGCTGATGCATAGACAACACTGGCATAGTCAAGTTTGCCTCTAATAAATGATTTATAGAATGTTAACATTGTCTTATTGCAGGCGCCCCAACCACTTCCTTTCATATATCTTAGCATATTAATAAGTCCTCTACTGCTTTGCACTAAAAGGTCTATGTGTTTGTTCCAGTTTAGTTGCTGGTCTAGTACCATGCCAAGAAATCTAGTTGATTTTGCTGTGCATACTTTTTGCTTATTAATGCTTATGTCAATTATATTGTTTTTAATTACACGCCCTCTACTGAAAATCATTCCTATGGTTTTTTTAACGTTTAGATTAAATCCCCACTTGTTCATCCAGTCAGATACTTTATCTATTTGTTTTTGTACTGTTTTATAGAGGAATGGGAGATTTCTTCCCGTTCTCCATATCGCAGCATCATCTGCAAACTGAGATAGGTTGTTTTTTTTTAAGTCCTTAAACTCGTCGCCTAGGTCGTTGACCATAATCGTAAAAATTGATGGTGATATTACTGATCCCTGGGGAATTCCATTCTGTTGCTCATATACCTCAGATCTATCATTGTTTATTTGTACCATGAAGTATCTATCCTGCAGGAAGTTTTCTAGGTAATTGTAGGTTCTGCCTACTATACCTAGTTTCCTGATTTTATGTAGTGCACCCTCCCTCCAACACTCATCATATGCTCTTGCTACATCAAGGAATATAGCTACTGTCTTTTCATTCCTTTTGAAGCCTGTTTTAACATCATGTTCCAGCCTCAGCAGTTGCTCTATTGTACTATGTTGGCTTCTAAAGCCTGCCTGGGTTGGACTGTACAAATTATGCTTTTCGAGATGAAATTTTAGTCTGCTGTTGACTATTGTTTCTAGAATTTTTCCTAGATGTGATGTTAACGATATTGGCCTGTATGAGCTGACATCATGTGCTTCCTTATCTGGCTTTAGTATGGGGATGACTACTGCTGTCTTCCATGAACATGGTATTTTTCCCGTGTGCCAGATTTTGTTGTAGAGGGATGCAATCACTCTTAGAGTTGTATTTGGTACCTTTTTGAGGATTTCATAGCTCAGAATGTCTTCCCCAGAGGTAGTATTGGTTTTTTCTGCTAAAGCTCTTTCTATTTCATCTACTGTAATATCTGCATTTAAATACTTAGCATCCTGTGTGGTTTCCATATTTTCTTCTTTTAATTTTTCTAGCAGTGTTTTTCGTCTATTTATTTCTGCCTTATCTAGACTGTCTATTGAACTAACCTGATAAAAGTATTTAGCTAGTATGTTGGCTTTTTCTCTATCTGTTTCGGCTCTCTCTGGTATTTTAATTGTTGGGATTTTAAATTTTTTGCTGTTTCCTCCTTTAATTGCTTTTAGTTTTCTCCAAACTGTAGTTATTTGGGACCTATGGTTTAATGTTTGACAAAATTTTCTCCAACTCTTTTCTTTAGCTCTGAATATTATTTTATTTGTTTCATTTCTTATTTTTTTATAGTTTGTGTAATTCTCTTCAGTTTTGGCTTTTCTATACTTTGTAAGGGCCCTCTCCCTCAATTTCAGTTGTTCTGAACATCTGTCTGTCCACCATGGTACTGGATTTTTATCTTTGTTTCTTTTCCTATTTTTACCTTTTTGTGTTGGTTTTAAGTGCTCAGGCATATTCCTGTTTGGTATATATTTTATTGCTATTTTTAAAATCTCATTTGTTAGTTTTTCTGCAAATATATCTATACTGTTAGATTCAATTTGTTCTATGCTTAGTTTACCTAGCTCTAATTGGAAGGACTCCCAATTTGCCTTTTTTAGGTTGAATGTGGGTTTCGAGCTTTTTGGACTAGTTCTATATTTGTCGTTTAGGTTTATTTCTATGGGTAAGTGGTCTGAGCTGGAGTCATTCAGTACTTCCCATTTAGTAGAGGCTAGGTTTGGTGTTATAATACTTATGTCTATTGCTGTATCTCCTCCACTGTTGCATGGGTTAACCCTTGTCACTGAGCCATCATTTAGTATGATTAGCTCAGCACTTTCAATGTAGTCCAACAGTCTTTTTCCTGCTGGATCATTACTGTTGTTACCCCATGCCTCATGGTGTGCATTAAAGTCACCTACCAATAATGTTCTTTGGTCTATTTGTGTGTTAATAGTGGCAATGTCCCTATAAGACAATACACAAGGCAACATGGATATCACCAGACCATAGAACAGAAAATCAGATTGATCATATATGCATAAACAAGAAGTTTAGATCATCATTGCAGGATGTAAAGTGTGAACAGTGGTTTGGTTTTAGACAAGTAAGTGAGTGAAGATAAATGGTTTGAAAAAAATGAATGGAGTTGTTAAAAGACTGTTTGTCTTTGTTGAAGGGAGGTGATATGTGTGGAGGAGTGCTTTAAGCAAAGGGAGGAAACTCCGTGGTTTCCACTTGGAAGATGTAGTAGTTATTTTAGAGTTAAGCATATTGAGTCCAAAATTGTGGTGGGACAAATTTGCATGTAAAGTTTTTGTAATAAGAATTGAAGAGAAGTGTATGGTTTTGAGTCAAAGCATCAAAGGGAGATAACTTGGAATTACGTCCCTTGTAAGTTTTGGTGGGTGAGCAAGAAAAAATACGCACGAGAAAGTTGTGGTAGGAGGAACACATTTTTTTAGGAGTGAACGAGAAATGTTAGAACGGGGATAGTAGAGTCTGATTTTGAAATGATCTGAGCGTAAGTCAGGAAGTTTTGCTGTGAGTTGAGAAGTGATAGAAGTGGCAGCGAAATGGGAGTTATATCGTGTCGATAAATGTTTTTGGTAGTTTTTTCTGTGGGATGGAAAAGCGACTACCACCCAGACGCCCAAGCGCATGTCTTGCCATCATTTGTGTATGACATTTTTTCGTCATTTTATTTCGGAGGACAAGATGTTAGTGAGAGAAAAAGTGTGTATTTTGAAACAAACCAAATACGTTGAACATTTTGGGTCTAATTACTAATAGTGCAGTTCAGTAGACAAGCTGACAGGTTAGTGAGTAGAAGACAGACTTGGTAAAGTGTCAGCCCTGGTGGTGAGGCCAGTTTCCTTAAGATATACCAAGCAGAACGTAGGAGTCAAACTCAGCACCTAAGAGAGACAATGTTTTGCATGAAGAATTAGATGGCAGATAAAAATTCTGCAACTGGTTCTCAAACTATGACCACAATAACAACTAGAGACATTTTGCTGACTGAAATAAGAAAGAGAATAAGAGAGAGATATAGTGATACTGAGATTATTACCAACTGAAATTTTGTTGTACAAGTCGGCCAACCTGGAAGAGGAAGGTTGAGCGCATCATTTTGTTAACATTTGCTATCTTATGTAAATAAAGTTCGACGTTGAATATTTTACTGCTGTCCTCTTGAAATCAATGATCAACTGTTAGTATGAGGAATGTACAGTCTTTTAGGAGAAGGAAGTTTTCATATTACCATACAACCACTGCTACTGGTTAGGGCAGTGATCTGAATCGCTATACGAACACTACATCAACACGCACGGCCACAAAAGGTATATAGAGGAGCAGATGTGGCATCAGATCACCACCTTCTGATAGCCAAAGTAAAAATGAAGCTCAAGAGATATGCAACAATGCAAAATTATAGACAACAATTTAATGTAGGACATCTAATAAATCAAGAAACAAGAGACAAATTTGCGGTCACAATATCCAACAAATTCCAAGTGCTCCAACAGCTGGAAGATGTAGAGAATACAGAAGACTGTTGGCAGCAAATCAAAATGGTATGGAATGAGACGTTAAGAAATACTGGGGAAAAGGGAACGACAACAAAAAGCATGGATAACAACAGAAACCACCAATAAGATAAAAGACAGAAAAAACAAGAAAGCAGATTTAAACACAAGCAAAACCATAAGTTCCAAAGCCAAGGCTCAAGAAGTGTACACAGAAGCAAACAAAGAAGTTAAAAGAAGTGTCAAAAGAGACAAGAGGAAAGTATATTGAGGAGATGGCAAGAGAGTCAGAAGATGCTGCAGCCAAAGGAAATATGAGAGAACTGTATAACAGCACACCAACGGGCTGATCACCCGTTTGCCAGTCACTTTGATTACGGAAACAACAGCAAACGGATTGATTTGTCGTTGCCCTAAAGATGCCATTAGGCATGATGGGAACAACGGCAAAGAAAATCTATTCGCTGTTGCCCTTAAGACGCCACTAGGCGTAATGGCCACTGACTGCTTTGCCGGTCGTTGGCTAAGGACGGAAGAAGAAGAGAAGAAGTATAACAGCACAAAGAAGCTGACAGGGAAATACAAGCAAACAAGTTGCCTCATAAAAGACAAGAATGGAAAACTGCTCTGCAGTATACAAGAGCAAATGAAGAGGTGGACATAATATTTTGAGGACCTTCTCAATAGACCAGCTCCACAAAACCCCCCGGACATCCAGCCAGCAGAAGAAGAGCTACAAATTAACGGTGAAAGACCAACGAAGGAAGAAATAAAGAAAGCCATAAAGCTTCTAAGAGATGGAAAAGCGTCTGGACCAGATGGCATTCCAGCAGAGGCCATCAAAGCAGATATCGACACGGCTACAGAGATGTTATATAAATTACTTGGTAAAGTCTGGGAAAAGGAAGAGATACCAGCAGAATGGAAGGAAGGATATCTGGTTAAGTTGCCTAAGAAAAGAAATTTACAAGAGTGCACAAATTATAGAGGAATAATGTTACTATCAGTGCCAGGAAAAGTATTAAATAGAATTATCCTTGAGAGATTAAAAGAGTCCATAGACAAGAAACTGAGAGATGTACAAGCAGGTTTTCGACAAAACAGATCTTGTACAGACCAGATAGCCACTTTGAGAATAATAGTTGAACAAAGTCTGGAATGGAATTCACCATTATACATCGGATTTGTGGATTACGAAAAGGCATTTGACAGAGAATCACTTTGGAAATTGATGATGAGGCATTATGGAGTTCCCCTGAAGATCATTAATTTAATAAAGAAAACATATGAAGACATGACATGCAGAGATCTTCATGAAGGACAGCTTACAGAACCATTTGGGATAAGAACAGGAGTGCGACAGGGATGCCTCTTGTCTCCATTTCTTTTCTTATTAGCAATAGACTGGGTTATGAGAACATCAACAACACACAACAGAAATGGAATCCAGTGGACTCTGACTAAGCAGTTGGATGATCTGGATTTTGCTGATGACTTGGCTCTTCTGTCCCATAACCGTAATCAGATGCAGGACAAATTGAAAACACTCGATGAGAGGTCACAGCAATTGGGTCTGAAAATACACAGGGAAAAGACAAAGATAATGAGAATAAATGCAGGTAATGAAAACAGTGTTGAACTTGAAGAAGCACCAATACAAAATGTGTAATTGTACACATATTTTGGCAGCGATATAGACAAAGTTGGAGGGACAGACAGTGATATCAAAATAAGAATACAAAAAGCAAGAGGAGCTTTCATTGCATTGGGAAATATATGGAGATCAAGAGAAATCAGATCCTACACGAAAATAAGAATCTTCAACTCAAATGTGAAGTCAGTCCTATTGTATGGCTCTGAGACATGGAGAACAACAAAGACAACAACCAAAAAGCTACAGACTTTCATAAATGGGTGCTTGCGTGGAATAGAGGGATTAAAATGGTATGACAAGGTTACCAGCATGGAACTGAAGACAAGAACTAGACAAGTGCCAGTGGAACAAGAGATGAGAAGAAGATGATGACGATGGATAGGACACACACTGAGGAAACCTGTTGATAGCATTACAAGGCAGTCCTTGTTCTGGAACCCCCAGGGCAAGAGAGGCAGAGGTAGACCAAGAAGCAAATGGAGAAGAGAGCTGGAAACAGATGAAAATGATAGGGAGAACGTGGAAGGAACTTGAGATGATGGCATGTGACAGGAGGACTTGGCATGTGTTTGTTGAAGGCCTATGCTCCTTTGGGAGTGGAGGGTTATGAATGAAATTAACAGTTGCTTTATCACAACATGGTTTTTAAATGTATATCTATTTTTTTTTATAAATCATGCTTTAGTATGCATTAACAAAAGCAAAGCAAATAATTCAAAATAAACTTTCTATTGTTTGATCTCCTAATTATTATTTAACACATTAACTACCGAATTGAAAAACACACTGTGGCCGAATTAAATTTTTTTCCCATTTTCATCCTGTAGGTGTTTGCACAAAGTAAGCTGTAGTTTTCGTAATTGTTTACAGATTTTTATGAATTTCACGTCATTTTAAAGATAAATGAATGTACTATTACAATAAACACCGGTGGTAACTCTAATAGAGGTTGTTGCTATTTAACGGCCCTCCGATGGCCGAGGACTTGCAATATTTTCACAATTATAACTGCTTGCGCCCCATCTCTATCAAAATCACAATTTCAATCAATGTGCACACCATTTTCACTCATGTCATCGTCGCTAGATCTATCAGTAAATTGTTGAAACACGTTTTTATCCTATTCAGCCGTTAGACGAGATGTACACGCATTTTTTGTAGTCCTATCACTAGTTGCCACGGTAAACAGTTTTACACAATTTGGTAACTAACCCAAAACGCTGAAAAATATGAACATAATATCAATTTTCCAGGGTGCTACAACAACCATGCCTTGGGAATTTGTTTTCCGGTGGCAACTTAAAATCTCGAACCAGATCAGAGATCCACCATTAGGAGATGAGAAGCACATTGTTTCAATGGGCTGTACACATTAGTGAAGGTGTGTCTGTCTTGGAGCTAGATCTGTAGGTTCCTAGACTGTTAAATGCAGAAAGTGCTATGCTTACAGCCCCAGTTTTTTCTTTGGCCTAACTGCTGTACATTTAACAAACAAAAGTGTATATTTTCAAAAAACAAAACAACAACATTAAGACTTGCATGAGTCCAACAGTTTAAAAAAAAACTATTATTTTAAAAGTGTTACAGGCAGGAAATTGTGTTAAATAATTTGAAATATTCTTTGATCTAATGCTCGCCTAAGTAGCTTTTGGTTCATGTGGAATAAGAAAGCTTAGCACGTGAAATATACAGGTAATATACTATTATATATATATATATATATATATATATATATATATATATATATATATATATATATATATATATATATATATATATATATATATATATATATATATATATATATATATATATATATATATATACCTGTCCTGCTCATTGTGATACATCCTTACCAGGTGTCCACACCAATTATCTTTTTTTTTCTCAAGAAATTAAATCACTGGTGTTGTTTCAGTAATGACTTATCTCTTTGTTCATGATATTTTAAAAAGCCAAAGAAAAGAACAGAAACAAAAACTAACAATGTATTATCCATGACAATTTTCAGACCTGACATAATTGCAGAAGAAGAAGAAGCAGTGTATGATGATGGATATTCACCATCACCTGGCCATGTTACAGGTACTTGTTTGAGTGTCTGTTCCACTTTATGTGTAGTTGTGGTAATACTTCATTGTTTTCTGTATATTACATTTGTTTATCTTTTGTCAGTTCCATCACATTTATTCTGTGTCTTGTATGTCTGTGTTTATTTCTCTTCTGCTCTGCACATTTACAAATTGTACCACCATACACTGTTTTGAGGCATAATTGTTTTATTACAAATCTCTTGGAACATAATTGTTCTAATGAATTATTACCTTATATGTGATAAGAAAGGGAGCATATGAAAACATCATGGCTGTGGGAAAAATAGAGGGACAGAGGAGTAGAGGAAGTTAGAGAGAATTGATAATGAATATCTTGACAATAAAAATGGGAAGAAATCAACAATGAAATTGATGAAGGGCATTCAAAACAGAGATTTATGGAGGGATATGGTTGCCTATGCCTGACTAGACCTGACCATACACTAGCAAATATAGGTTATTTGTTGTCATCATCCTTTGGTTTCCCTGCTTAGTTTCTGTTTATTTGATATAGGTTATTCGTTGTCATCAATCTTTGATTTCCCTGCTTAGATTCTGTTTGTTTGATGTCATTGGCCTGTGATTTGCCCCAGCTGATAAACTTACTTTATTCTTGCAGTTTGACTGGCAGTGTTCATAAGTGTACAACCTAATGTTTTATATCATCTACGTTTGACACTAGATTGGGCATATCATTTTTTTTTTCTTTTTCAGAATAATTATTTAGTTTGAAATATTTTTCTCACATATAAATATATTGTCATTTTTTGTTTGTTTCTGAATCATAATTAGGGACCTAAGACGCGTCAATAGTGAGGAATGCAGTTAGCGACCCATAGCTAGACTGCTTGCGTCAGGGTCAGCGAACCAAAGCTGACCAAGACCCTACTCCACCTCCAAGTGGTGGTCCTGGAAACAGGCTGCATCACTGCAGTCTGGCTGAGTGGGTAGGGATCGAAGAGGGAAGGCTAACCCGGTCCCAAAAATGCCGTGCTGAAGTCGGATATGTCGGCCGAAAGGTGCAAATATCACAGCTTTGCTGTAAACGGACACAACGCAACCACCGTCCTTTTAAGGACGAACGAAGAAGAAGAAGAAGAATCATAATTATTTGGGGGAAGTTAGAATTAAGGTTGTGTTTGGGATCTCCCCTTACTTATTTCTCTTCCACTCCACCACTACATGACTACTAATCCATATGGTGTCTCTCCTTACACATTTCTCTTCCACTCCACCATTACTTGACTACTAACCCATGTGGTTTTTCTCCTTACACATTTCTCTTCCACTTCACCGCTGCTAATTCATGTGTTATCTCCCCTTGCTTTTTTCTCTTCCACTCCACCACTACTAACCCGTGTGGTTTCACCCCTTACATATTTTTCTTCTGTACCAGTTGTGACGACTTGCCCAATCTTCTCTTCATTTTTTTTATTATTTACGGGACATCATTTTTTCTCATCCTCAATGCATGATCGCAAAGTCCCGGGAATTGTCACTTGCGGATAATCTCCTAGCGTTCGGTGATTTTCTCCTCGCTATTTTTAGATACGACGTCATTGTTGACCCCTGACCTCGGTAGCGAGAAACCCGCTTTAATTTAGGACTGCTTAAACTTAGGGAGAACCAGTTTAGGCCACTTAGGAAAACATCACGTGACTTTTAACGTTATTGATTGGAGCGTCTATATGAGGCTAAGGTCACATGATGCACGCTACGGATCACGTGTCCAAGCGGAAATGTCCCGCTAAAAGTGCGCCAAACACGGCCATTTTTCACTTACGCCCAGGTAACCAAGAAAGCTAGACCTAATCCAGATCGTGCGAATTCATGCATTAAACGCACTGAAGCCACGTGTCTAAATTGCTGGTCCATCTGAGTAGTCTATGGTGGAGCCTTGCACGACAGTCCAATCTCAGAGCAGAATACGGAGTCGAGCACAGAGAAGGCAAATCTGAACCATTCAAGACCTACCTGGGGCAATGTCAGGAGACCGGAGAACTAACCACGCTTCACTATCAGCCGGGGGCTGAAAAGCTAAGTTCTTATAGAAAGGGAACTCACCAGATCAATGCATATTTTTGTCATCCATTTGTCATCCATTCACCATCTATTCATTTTATTGCAATAAACCAATTGGGTGTATATACTGTACCCCATGCTTTGTTCCTTCCATTAGATGTTGAATATTGTCTGATGAATAACAATAATAGATAACTGAGAAGGGGACGACGGTAGCGAGAGACCAAATATCTCCTTACAATCTTTTCCAGACCTGTCTAGTTAGGAGAATTTACCCTCTTTGTCTCCCTTCAGTGGTGGAAAACCCAGCAGGAATTCCTTGAGCCAAATCTTCCACATTCAGATCTATTATTTCCTCTAAATAATTCTTATCCTTCAACGCTACGTGACACTGGGGTCTCAGTCCGGGATTTGAACTTATGTATTTTATCATACCTCTGGGATAGTATCATTCATTCAGTCATTTCAGTATACCATTTTAACACATGTATTTTCACACAGTGAGCTCTAGAAAGACAGAAAACATTTTTTCTAGAATTTCAGGCATTGATTGGTGAATCCCTTTATATATGTTGTATTTAATTAAGTTAGTTCATGATTTTGTATTTCACTGAATTACAGACCTTAAGTCTCCATAACTGTAGTAATTTCATTCTACAGCAGTCTGATAATTAGTAAGTTTTTGCTTGTTGTTAGAAATACTATTGGAAGGTAGCACTAGCTTACTCAGTGTGGACTATCACAGCAAAAGATGGCTGAAATAGTTAAGCTTAAGGCATCACTAGGGGAGGCCGGTCGAGATCTAGGTTATAGTGGGGTGGACCTTGCGAATTATGTCAGTGTCGAGACTGATAAGTATTACGCTCGAGAAACAGCGAAAGCTGAAAGAGAAGAGCGAATAAAGTTAGCAGAAATAGATGAGAGGATAAAAGCTGTAGACGCTAGGGAAAGAAGCGAGAGAGATGAACGCGAGCATGTATTGAAGATGAAGCAGTTAGAGATGCAGGGACAGGCTCAAAGAGTTGAACCGGTAGCCGGTGCGACAGCATCTACTTCCTCAGGCAACCTATCGCCATGGTCAGATGATATGCCATCCTTGCATGCAGGGGGCACAGGACCTTTGCCATCCTCACTCATGTCAACTTTGGGACCCTTGACGTTTCCATTTGAAGCTTTCTCAGAACGAGTTGACTCGATCGATGTGTATCTGGACAAATTTGAGAAGTTTGCCACCACGTTTGGTTTGGAGAAGAGCAAGTGGAACCTGAAACTGTCGCAAGGGCTTAGAGGAACTGCTTATGACATATATAGCAAGCTTCCTCCAGGTTTACAGGATGACTACGACTCTCTGAAAAAGGCACTATTGGTTCGTTATGAGCTACATGCTGACGCCTATAGGAAGAGGTTCCGTAACGCTAGGTGGGAAGTTGGCGAGAGCGTTGCTCAGTTTGCTGCAAGACTGGATTCCTACGTGGAGAAGTGGGGTGCCCTAGGGAATTTTACTCATGATTGGGAAGGCCTGAAGGAAATGGTCATGATTGAGCAACTGAAGGACACCATGACTTCCGACATGAGAAGATTCCTGACAGAGAATGGGGCCAGCACTTTAGAATCCATAGTCCAGTTAGCGGAATGATATCAGGCAGCACTATCAGAGAATCCACCACCCAGACGGAAACAACCAGATTACGTATCTAGACAGACAGCTCAGTCACACATGGACCCCCCAAGTGAAACCACCGTATACTACCTTCAAAAAGCATGACAAGCCAGACTACAAGACTACTCAGAGATCAAATATCCAGCAGCAGAGGCAGGGGGGAAAATGGTGTAAGCACTGTAGAACCATCACCCACAATACGCAGGAGTGCAACCGGAAAAATCCACCTCATCATGCTGCCTGCTAACGTAAAAGTGCCGCAAGGGGAAATGGACCGGAAGAACCTCTGGACAAACCCCGACATCCCCGGTCGTTGAGACAGTCCTCGTAAATGACCAAGAGGTGACCTGCCTTTATGATACAGGCCTTGCATTCAATGCAGTTGTCTGTGCATCCCTAGTCAAGCCTGACCAGATGACAGAAGACACAATAGAAATACAAGGACCTACTAAAAGTGCAGCACCTATGCGGTTGGCCATAGCCAAGATTCAGGTCAAATCAAAATATGTGACTGGGGAAATCAGTGCAGCGATCTTGGACGACCCTATTTATCCCTTGATCTTAGGGTGTAGGTATGTGTTCTTGGGAGAACCCATTCACCCTCTGGTTGTGGCGGCTGTCACCACTAGAGGACAGGCCAAACGGAATACGGAGTTGGAATCCCCACCCAACATCCTCCCTGAGGAATTAAAAAAGGCACAAACTGAGGATCCATCTTTAGCACCCTGCTACAAAAAACTACCGAGAGCGCACACTCCTCTCCAAAAGGAAGACTTCTACAAGAAAAATGGGCTGTTGCATCGGAAAGCAGGAAATGGAGGACAGGAACATGGGCAACTTGTGGTTCCGTCAGCATACCGAGCCCAGGTCCTAGAAATGGGCCATGCCCTTCCGTTTAGTGGCCATATGGGCATAAGTGCCACGATTCAGCGTATTTCATGTCATTATTATTGGCCAGGTATCAACGCCAATATCCAGAGATATGTGAAATCATGCCCGTAGTGCCAGAGGACAGCGCTGAAACACTGGACGGCTGTTGCGCTAAACTTGTCGCAACTTATTCTGACTATATATTCTGACTACGTATTCTGACCATGCATTCTGACTATATATTTAATTTTGTAATGCATGGGAAATAACTCATGTAATTGTAGTCACTTTTTTATTTCTACTAGTTGTCTAATCGTGTGACGATAGTTGCTGATAGTTTGTGTGAACGATTTTGAGTCATGTCCATATACGGAGCGCTCAGGTCGTCAGTTCTTAGGAAACAGTTGGCAATCGCAATGTTTCAAGAGTCATTTCCTTTTAAGGTTCGAATCTTTAGTCGAACATCTTAGAACATTCTTCGTTCCGTAAGTTAGCTGAGCTGTATTCGATTCGCGTGTTCTGCGCATGTCCTAGGTTGTGTCATTGTTTGAATGATTTCCGCCCAGTTCACTCTTGGCAGATTTTGCTTGTGAGCAGGACGAAGTTTTTTGTGCTGGCGTCCTTGCTGATATTATTCAGGAAAGAGTCCTCATCGTTGTTGTTCCTTTTGAGATGATATATCTCTATGTTATTCCAAGTGCCTGGAGGCCTATGTGATTTATGTGATTTAATTCCTGATGAACAGGTAATTGAATTTTGCTGAGTAACTTTATCGCCATCTTGTGATGTTGACATTTTTGCTTAGCCTGCCTTATTAAAGAGTCTATGATATGACAAGTTTGCTCAGCTCACGATCCACTTATATTGTCACGCATCGATTGATGCCTGTCCTAAGGACCATTTGCTTCCTGAACTTTATTGATGGATCTAGGTTTGATACCTTTGTTGTTTAAGGAACATAGAGGACGATAATATGACGCTCAGAAGACATGCCTGTCTTGTTGAGGTCGAATATAGGAGACTAGATTTAATCTCCCATTTGATATCTACTAGCTATGATGGAAAGGGAAAGCTTACCACCTGACTACATGCACAGCTGTTTATGATATCCTAAGAAGGCATATAATGTACCATTATTGTTGATGCTGTCTGCTGTTCCTGCTGTATTGACTACGTCGATGATATTATGACTATTGTTTTATACCTGTGATGTTACTACATGAATCCTGTCATTGTGGCGTACACATTATATGTTACCAACAACATCACTTGCTGTTCAACGATTTATTGACTTTATACGTTTATGAATTGATGTGACGTCCCTATCTGATACTTGACTTCATAAACACGTCACACATAAACCAGACCACGACACCATAAGATCTTGCCTCATCATCCCTGGTGTCCGAGGGCGATAACCCTCCATGTTGAGTGGTGCTACTACCAAGACACATCAACACTTTATAGCTCCACATCAACATATCCAGTAGAGTACTGCTACACACCTCTAAATAGACACTCTACATATATCTGGTGGATTCTAGCACTCTACATATTGGTGGCCAGTCCAAAGGCATTCGATAAGCCCACCACATCTCAACATTGATTTGGTGAGCAGATTCGGGGTCCCTTACCCACTACATTCAACACTACAAGTCAACAAACTACAAGACATCAACAAAGAATTTTGAAACTACTCGGCGTTGCACGGTAAATATGGAATTACATCTTTTTGCCATAAGCAAGAAATTTGACAGTACCCGGCGTTGAGTCATACATTGCCAGTTGAAACGTGTTGCTGTCCTCCTTGCATCAAGTTGCTGTCGTTGTATGAAGGTCAAGTGCCGGTTGTTTTGAGTTCGTTTTCAGAAGGCCGAGTACCGAATTCAAACATATTTACTATAGGATTCAGAAGGACAAGTGACGAAACAACACTACATTCTTTATATCAGAAGCTCAAGTACCATCGTCTTGACAGTTTTGGAACAGTTCAGATGTACCATCATCGTTGGATCTTCATTCCTTAGGACGCTGATTGTCATCTGTTTTTTCCGCTGGGCTGACGTTGGATTACCATAAGTTAAGTGGCCTGTTTTGTTTGTGAAATGTGCCCTTATACTTCTACTGAGTCTTCTGTGTTTCATCTCATTCTTTTGTTATATGTTATATGTTTATATGTTATTTGTATATTTATATGTTTATGTGT
>JAMPIV010017134.1:0-60970 GCA_024509875.1 Oreohelix idahoensis | reverse complement strand
CTTCAGATTTAGATGTTCACATCTCCTGTAATTTAGATGTTCATCATCATCATTCTCCTTTATGCCTACTTACAGAGCAATGTAACTGGTGCCCTAGCAGGAAACCTGCACCCAAGTAGTCACATGATCTCGTAGCAGTGCTTTCTGTGGCAATTTGTTTGACATGATGAGGTTGCCTGCCCAACGCACAACCTCATATTAGTCACCTTGTACAGCATCCATGAGGTTGCCTACCCCACAAACCTCATATTAGTCACCTTGTACAGCATCCATGAGGTTGCCTACCCCACAAACAACCTCATATTAGTCACCTTGTACAGCATCCATGAGGTTGCCTACCCCACAACCTCATATTAGTCACCTTGTACAGCGTCCATGAGGTTGCCTACCCCACAAACAACCTCATATTAGTCACCTTGTACAGCATCCATGAGGTTGCCTACCCCACAAACAACCTCATATTAGTCACCTTGTACAGCGTCCATGAGGTTGCATTAGTCTTATTCAGTCTTGGTCTCCCCTGAGCAGACCCCCCCCAGGAACTCCACTGGAGTTTAGACATTACAGATCATCAAATTTTTGATTGACCGGTCCTCATCCCCTCCTCAGAGTGTCTATCATTTATATTTCTGTTGTCTAGTGTTCTCCTTTCATTCTCAGTTTCCTTAACTTGATTATTTTCTTTCTTAAACATACTTCATTTTGATTGGATACTATTAATATATATTGTTATATTACTTTTATAACGTTGCAAGCTTAAAGTAACATGTGGGGAGAGAGTGGAAGGGCAGAATGTTAGATGGGTCTGTGCACCCAATTCTTAACCCTTTGAAAATCAAGTTTCTGCTACTATTTCTGTTTATTATTATTTTAGACATAACAAATTCTAAAATGTTTCTATTTTAGATGTTCCAGTTGAGACATTTATGCATTTTAGTTGTTACAGATGATACAGTTTTTGTGCGAGTATTTTAAACAGAGAAACATTATCATAAACCCAACTTGAAGATAACAAGACAAATCAAAATACTTGACTGTATTTTACACAGGACAATTTCAGTAATAAAAAAAAACATTATTGGTCATTACAACCTAATCGTACACTTTACCAAAGACTAATTTGAAAGAAAAATTTGCTGTACTTTAAATAGAAAGTAAAATAGAAAAGGAACTTGACTGCTTTTTGTATAAAAGTACAAAATAAAATAATATTCTACATAAAAGTACACATTTTTAAACATGCCAAAGTTACTTTAAACAAGACAAACTACAAATAATAAAGTGATGTATCTTAGAAAGACAAATTTAAGAAAACAATTCTTTCTGCAGAAGGACTAAAACTACTGAGCTGAAAAAAAAATTTGAGCTTGTTTCCTGGAAACTAAAACATTTCCAAGAACTCCAAATCAAGTCACTGTGACATGGTTTTACCCATTTACCAAACACATTTGTTGGTTTCACAAGCCAAGGCTCACAAATCTATCAGTCATCATCTTCCTTGTCATTTTGTGCTCCTAATGGAACATGGTGCAACCACAACAGCTGGTTCCTTAGCAAGAAGCCCACATCTAAGCATTTATGTGCTCTTGCATTATGTAGCCTTTTGTTTCACACAATGAGGTTGCCATCCCTATGTACAAACTTGTATTTGTCACCCTTTTATGACATGCTCAAGGTAGTAGTAGTCCTGTTCTGTTTTAGCCTTCTCGGAGACCCCTGGGAACTATACAAGACTAATTCTAATGTTATCAAATGTTAATATCAAAATGGCCATTGTCATGACATGTAAGATCCTGAACCTGAAATAGCTTGACTGCTTGCGTCAGCGAACCAGAGCTGACCAAGACCCTACTCCACCTCCAAGTGGTGGTCCTGAAAACAGGCTGCATCACTGCAGTCTGGCTGAGAGAGTAGGGATCGAAGTGGGAAGGCAAACCCGGTCCCAAAAAATGCAGCGCTGAAGTTGGATGTGTCGGCCGACAGGCGCAAATATCACAGCTTTGCTGTAAATGGACACAACGCAACCAACGTCCTTTTCAGGACGAACGAGGAAGAAGAAGAAGATCCTGAACTTAACACACGAGATTTTCAATAATAAAATACTGCAATATGAGACATTTGCTTGAGGAAACATACAAATTACAAAGTGTGCCTTCTCATTCATCTAATAAAAACACAAAAAACTGAAATAATACACAGGAACACAAATAATGAGATAAATTCTCATGTTTCTAAATGTGTGTAGTACAAATATGAAACAAGAGGCAAACTGGAAATTGGATAAATTTACAGGAATACATATAACGAGGCATTCTCATTTTTCTGAATATGGACAGTTCCAAATATGAAATAGAAGATTGAAAAATAATGTACAGGAACACAGATGAGATATATTCTAATTTTTCAGAATATGGACACTGCAAAGATGAAACAAAAAAGGTGAAAGTTGAATACTGAAATCCACTGCTCGCTGAAAATTCCCCACACACAACTATTTTTTTTTCCTCAACAAGTCTGTTACAATCTCCAAAAAAATTTTCCTATATTTCCTTCCCTCTACTGTATCATGTAAAACTTTCCATATTTTTTCTTCCGTCCATTTGTCTTTATCATATAAAACTTCTCCTATCTATTCTTCCCTCTGCTTATCTTTATCACATAAACTTTTGACACTTTTTGTTCCCTCCATTTGTCTTTATCACACAAAACTTTATCTTTCCATCTCTCTATTTGTCTTTATCACATAAAGCTTTATCTTGTTTTCTATCTCTCTATTTGTCTTTATCACAAACAACTTCTGACACTTTTCCTTCCCACTATTTGTCTTTCTCACAAAAAACTTTCCCCATCTTTTTCCCCCTCTAATTGTCGTTATCACACGCAACCTACTATATTATTCAGTCCCTCTTTCTCACATAAATCTTTCTTTCCCTCTCACTTTGTCTTCCTTCCCTCCCCTCTGTCTTCATCATAAAACAATACCTATCTTTCCATCTTGCATTTTGTCCTTATCGAACACAATTTTCTGTCTATCCAAACATCTAAAACATTCATTTCAAAATGGTGCTGGATGATTTTCTTTAGTACCTACCACATAGGTGAAAAAAAAAAATAATACCAATGAACATGTGCTTTTTCAATTTTTCAGGACGACCACCAGCAATCTCCACTCTTGTTTTTCCAGAAGTCTGTTTTTAATTTATGCTTGACTTGCCTCGGGCTGTCATGTCATGTCTCTAAAATTCTCATACAGTTGATGTACTTATCACCATCAAGATACATCCAAAGATGACTTGACTTTCCAAATTAAGCTACCATTTTTAACTTTTCAAATATGCCTGTTTTCAGATCTTATATAACACATACCACAGAAATCAAAATTTTGCCACAGAAGTGTCCAGCTACTCTACTGAAACTATATGCAACCGAAATTTCACATTTTCATGCACTCAGCATCTGTATAATTATATAGCTCTGGCAGTTTCCTGCACTATGAACTCCACCTTGTAAGCCTTATAAAATTAAACCATAACAGCAGGTAAAAAGCTCAAGTCTGCTGGTGAACTGATACAAGAGAGTGTTGGTGAGCTACAGTCTAAATATTCTTAGAGCTTGACAACCCAATTCATTTCCAAATGGTGATTTAAGGTTAATACTTCTGTTTAACCAGCCGAGCAATTTTCTCATTATCTGTTCAATTTTCATAAAATTCTGGCTGATATATTCATAACATCAATGAATACTTGTTTTTTTGTCAGCAGGGGTCACATAAAACACAATCAATTAACAAAAAAAATTTCTTTCATGAAATTTATCTCACAAGTATAAAGTCCTACCTAACCTTGGAATTCACATCTTTTAAAAAAGAAAATAGACTTGACAGCAAAAAATGAAAATCAAACAAAAGTGAATTCAGAAAGTCCCTGACATTTCTTGTAACAAAATTCCTAGTACAGAAAAACCCATCATTAATTTGATTACTTGATATACAAGAATGGTTTGCTGCAGGCTTTCTACAAGGGGGAGCCAGCTACAGAGGTGGCTCCATGCTCCACAGGGACCAAAAAGGAAAATGAATGAATGATTCCTTCACTGGTGCAAACAAGATGGAAGCCACAAAGTGACAAAACAAGATGGAAGCCAGAGTGACAAAACAAGATGGAAGCCACAGAGTGACAAAACAAGATGGAAGCCACAAAGTGATAAAACAAGATGGAAGCCACAGAGTGACAAAACAAGATGGAAGCCACAGAGTGACAAAACAAGATGGAAGCCACAAAGTGATAAAACAAGATGGAAGCCACAGAGTGACAAAACAAGATGGAAGCCACAAAGTGATAAAACAAGATGGAAACAACAGAGTGACAAAACAAGATGGAAGCCACAAAGTGATAAAACAAGATGGAAGCCAGAGAGTGACAAAACAAGATGGAAGCCACAGAGTGACAAAACAAGATGGAAGCCACAAAGTGATAAAACAAGATGGAAGCCACAGAGTGACAAAACAAGATGGAAGCCACAAAGTGATAAAACAAGATGGAAACAACAGAGTGACAAAACAAGATGGAAGCCACAGAGTGACAAAACAAGATGGAAGCCAGAGAGTGACAAAACAAGATGGAAGCCAGAGAGTGACAAAACAAGATGGAAGCCACAGAGTGACAAAACAAGATTATAAAAAGGACGGGGAAGAATGAGCCACTGTAGTTTATTCAGCTTAATCGCTATCGCACATTCAAATTAATAGAGGCGTTGTCATGGAGACAGGCTATGCCTCTGGAAAGAAGACCTGGCTTCTTCTTCTGTAAAGATGCTCTTAAAGAGATTGTTGAACAATTAATATTAAGTCTAGAGTCTTATACAGGGATAACACCCTTAGCATACCAAACCAGTGGTCAGTAAAATATTTGCTAAGTCACACCTTCTTTACAGAGAAACTTTACTCATAGTAATACAACGTTCCCTGGGAACAGACAGACATGCAGATGTCCTCTTGTTTTTTACTTCCTTGTATTATTATGGAAAACTAGTAAACTGCTGCATCACACAGCCGATCTACCGCATCCCAACCTCAGTTATAGGCTGTGTGATCGGGTTTCACAGTATTTGGGGTCGTGATAAGGTAGACCTACCAAATCCCAACCCGTTATAGGCTGAGTGATCGGGTTTCACAGTCATGATAAGATAGATCCAGATCTACTGGTAGATCACACAGGATGACTCGGTAGATCTCTAAGTGACATGGAACACTTTTAAAGCTAGAGAAATGTCAGACTAGTCCTCTAACACAGGAATTTAAAAGTGCCATAGTCCAAGGTGTCACAGAACGATTTGTGCATGTAATTTTGTGCTCTCTCACACCTTCAGCCCCTCCGGCAGTATCATCTCTTTTTCTTCATTTTCCTCACTGATCATCTTAGTATTTGGATTATTTGGCATATTTTACGCCCTACATTCTTTCTGCGACCACTCCCAGACTGTTTACGTTACGCCATGTGACCAATTATTTACTGTTGTGCGAACATGTGAAAAGCCGCTCGTGATAAGAAATGGTCAGACATAGTCGACCTTGAACCTCCGGGGGACCAACAGTGATCCAGCAATTAACATTCTCTATCATGAAAAGCCGGCTCGCGACCCTTTTGATACAAGAATGGCAAAACGATTATAATAGAAATAGAGATATCGCGATCTTTCTGGACGTCCAATATTTCCTTTCATTTCGGGGACATCAGCGATCAATCAGGCAATTAAACACCTGAAATCCAGTAATGTAATATTTTTTTTTGCGAATATAGCGGGGAGAATTAGTTTTGGTTTTGATTTTATTTATTATTTTAATGATTGAGAAAAGACGGTTATCGATTAATGTTTATTACGATTAAGGAATATTATAGATGTATGATTATAGATATGATGGAGGTGGGGATAGATTGTAAATAGTACCATTGATTTCTTGACGATAATAAATGTTAGGCGTAAGTTGAATTATAATTGTGTTTAGAATGTTTTGTTAGATAGATATATTTGGGAAAATGAGAAATGAACACAGGATAGGTATGATATTATTATGTAGGATACTGTTTTTGGAGTAATGCATGTTTATTTTGCTTTTAGAAAACACAGACCATTTGATTGTAGGATTATACAAACCGGATTGGTTAGTTGTTAGTTGATAAATAGAGATGATATGTATGATGATAATTATAGATATTTATTGGGGGGGATAAGAGTGTCTATATAGAATATTTATAAAATGTATTGTAGAGGATTATTAGGTATTGGGTTTTAGATTAGGGGTAATTGTAAATATGAATTATGATTGTTAATGGATGAATTATTGTAAGGTTAATTATGTGAAATTTAATAATATTATGGAGGATTTTTGATGATAATTTGATTGTAATAGTGATGAAGAAATAATGTTATTTATATTTTAAAATTAAAGAATAAATATAAGAAAAATATTTAATTAATTGATGGTTAAAAAAAATGATATTAAAAAAAAAATGATTTTGAAAAATTATGAGGTTTTAAGGAGAATTTAATTATTTTAAATTTATAATATATGGAGATTTATTAGTATTTTTAAAATTTTATAAAATAATGAATATTTAATTGATTAATATAATTGTATATTTATTAATTAGTTCATGAATTTGGATTTATTTTTGTTTAAGGTATGATTTGTGAGGGTTTGATAAATTAAAGGTTTGGTAATTTTTTTTAGTTTGGGTTGTGATTAGAATTATGTGGTGAGAATTTAATTGATTATATTTAAATTAAAATTTTTGATTTATTGTTTGAAAATTAAAAAATGGAAATAATTATTGTGTGGAAATTAAAATGGACTTTTTTGGGTTTTTATGTTGTTTTAGTTATAGGTTGATAATTGGAATTTTTATTTTAAAATGTGAGTGGTTTTATTTGATTTTGTGTAAACTTTATATAGGGGATTTTGAATAATTTTATTGGTGTTTTTTGTTTTAAATTTAATTTTTAAAATAAAAATTTGGTTTGCTATTTGATGGGTATTTGGAATTTTGTACATGATTGGTTAGTAGATAAAATTTTTATTTTGTTTGTTGTAGTAATTATATATTTAAAGATAGTTGTAAAATGTTGTTTTTTGTATTAAAATTTTTTTATGATTTTAAGAATATATTGATTAAACTGGGAAATATAAATTTTATTAATGGTATATTTAATTTTGTTTTTGATAAAATGGGGTTGATGAAATAATTGGATTAATGAATTTTAATATGGGTTTTTTATGTAGGGAAAATTTAGGGGATGTATGATTATATATTTTTATAAAAATGTTTGATATATAATATATTTAATTTTTTATATATATAAATAAGTGTTAATTAAATTTTATGTAATAATGGTGATGATAAGTAATTGTTTTTGGTATTAATTTTTTTAGGAATTTTAAATGGAATATTGGGAATTTTTTAATTTAGTGAATTTTAAGAATAATTGAATTGGATTTAATTTTATTGATAGGTAATTGTTTTAAAAATGATAAATGGAATTTTTGATATATATTGAAAAAGTTTATGTTGTGGAAATTTTTTAATTATGAGTTATGGGGATAAATTTTTTTTGGATTAATGGATAAAGGATTTTTTTTGAGGGTAATTATAGAAATAGGATGGGAAATTGATTTGTGGTATTGGATGGGAATGTTTATAATGTATTTGATAAAATTTAATGTGGGTTTTATTTATAATGAATATTAACAGGAATATGTAGTATTGATATAAAAAAAGAAAGTGAAAGGGTTTTGATTTAAATAATTTGTTGTTAAATTATTGGAAATAATAAATTTTGTTTTGTGGGATGGGGTTTAAAGGTTAATTGGAAAAATTTTGAGGAGATAATTTAAATGAAGGGTTTAAAATGGGTGTTTAATTTTTTATTGTTTTTTTTATAATAAAAAGAAAAGGGTAATTAGTTTAGTTTTAAATAAAATTTGGGGGTTGTTGGGAAATGATATTTTTTTTTATATTATTTTTTTTATTGAATTATTAGAAAGTGTTTATTTTATAACCCAATTATTAAAACGACTGTATTGATTATTGTTGAGGTTATGGATAAGGTTATAAATGAATTTTATAAGGTTTTTGATTAATGGGGATTTGGGAAGAATTGTTTATTTAGAAAATTTATGTTGTAGGTATTTTTGTTTTTTTTTTTGATTAGGTTTTTATAAAATGGTTTAATTAAATTTTGAGTTTAATATAATTTTGTAATGGTAGAATAAAATTTGAATTTTTGTTGATAATGATTTTATTTATAGATAATTTTATTGGGGAAGTTGTTATGATTGTTTGTTTGTTATTTTTGTTGTATTTTTTATAAGATTGGTTTTTTGGGGTTTTTTTTTTGGTATTTTTTTTTTTGGGGAGGGTGTTTTATATTTTGTAATATAGATTGATTGGTATTTGGGTATAAGTGTAAAAAATAAATAGAGAAATAATAATTTTTGTTTTTTGGTTTATTTTTGGTTTTTTTATTTTTTTATTGGGTAGGATAATTTTGGTTTATTATTTTTGTAAGTTGGTTTGTTAATTTTAAAATGAATATAATTTGGGAGAATTAGATTTTTTTTGAATTTTAAAGGAGTTTTTAGGGGGTATTTTAATTTTTTTTGAAAGTTAATTAGGGTTTTGGTGGAATTTTTAAGGAGTGGTTTTGTTGGATGGGATGAAATTGTGATTATGTTTAATCTGTAATGGGAAAATTTTGGTTTTATGTTAGTAGAATTTGGAATTTTTAATGGTAAAAATTGGGGTTTGTTTTTTTATAAAAATGGGGTTGGGTGTGGATGGGGGTTAAAACCGAATGGGGTTAATAATATTTATGTTATGGGTTAAAGGGTGATTTTGGATTTTTTTTTTGGGGGGTTATGTTTTAATTTATTTTTGTTGTTTGAAACTTGGTTGGGGGGTATATTTGATTAATGGGTTTTAATAGGTATTTTGATAATTTAAAGTTTTTTTTGTGGAATTATGGGGTTTTTTTTTGTTTTGATGTATTTTAAGGGGAAATTTTTTTTTAAGATTATTTTGGGAAGGGTAGTAGTTTTGGGGTTTTATAAATTTTTTGAGTTTTTTGGGGATTTTTATTTTTTTTGTCTATTTACTTAGTTTGGTTTTTTTGTAGGTAGGGGTATTGGATTAGTTTTTAATTTGGAATTGAAGAATAATTTGATATTGGGGGATAAATTAAGGTGTGTTAATTAGTTGTTTTAGGTTTATTTTGTGGTTTTTTTTAAGGGGGAGATTTTGAAATTAAATTTTTAATTTTTAATTTTTTTAATTTTGTATTTATTTGGAATTTTTATTTTTTTGATATAGTTGGTAATTAAATAAATGGGGATATTTAGAAGGGGATTTTTAATTGGGAATAATTTTTTTATGGGAATTTTTTTGAAGTAATAGGTTTGATGAAGAGTATTTTTGAGGTTAATTTAAATTTAATGGGGATTTTGGTGGTTTGGATTAAATATATTTAATAAAGGGTTGGTTAAGTTAAGTTTTTTTAGGGATTTGTTTTTATTAAATTTTAAATTTTTAATTTTTAAAAATTGATTAATGGAGTTTGTTTTTGTTTTTTATTTGGTGTTTTGTTTTTTTTTTTTTTTTTTTTTGGTTGTTTGGGTTTTTTTTGGTTTTTGTTTGGTTTTTTTTTTTTTTTTTCTTTTTTTTGTTTTTTTGTTTTTTTGTGTTTGGATTTTGGTTTTTTTTTGTTTAAAAGGGTTTTGTTTTTTTTTAGGTTTTTTTTTTTTTTTTGGGGGGTGAAAAATTTATTTTTTTTTTTTTTTTAATTGGGTTTGTTTTTTTTTATTAATTTTAAAAATTGATTTTTTTTTAAGATAGTTGGGTTTTAATTTTTTAATGTTTTAGGGTTTTGTGGATGGATTTGGGTTTTGTGGTTGGGGTTTGTTAATTTTTTGGTATTTTAGTTTTTTTTGGTTTTGGTTTTAGGGTATTGTTTTTTGTTGGGTTTGTTTATTGTTTTTTAGGGTTTTTTGTTTTGTTTTTTTTTTTTTTTTTTAATATAAGGTTTTTTTGGATTTTTTATTGGGGGGGTTTTTTGGGTTTTTTTTTTGGTTTTTTTTTTTTTTTTTTTTTTTTTTTTAGGGGGTGGGGGTTTTTAAAAGATGGTTTTTTTTTTTTTTTTTTTGGGGGGGGGGTTTTTTTTTTTTTTTTTTTTTTTTTGGGGTTGTTTGTGTGGAATGGTGGGGGTTTTGGTTTTTTTGGTGGGGGTTTTTTTTGGGTTGTTTTTTTTTTTTTTGGTTTTTTTTTTTTTTTTAGAGTGATATGAGGTAAAATTTGGTTTATTGGGGTTTATTTTGGGTGAAGAAATTTTTAAAAATTAGAGGGATTGTATTGAAATTTTTGTTTTTTTTTTTTGTTTTTTTTTTTTATTGACTTATTTTTTTTGTTTTTTTTTTATTTGAGATGGGTTTGGTTAATTATTTTGTTTTTTTTTTTTAAAATTTTTTATTTTTATTTTTTTTTTTATTGGGTTGGTAATATTGGGGTTATTTTTTATTTTTTTTTTTTTTTTTTTAATTTTTTATAGTGGGTGATTTTTAAGGTTTTTTGAAGGGGGTTTTTTTTTGAATTTTTTTTAATTTGAAGTATTTTTTTTTTGGGTATTTTTTTTGGGGTTGTTTATTATTGTTTTTGGTTTTTTTGGTGTAGGGGTGTGAGATTTTTTTTTTGGTGGGGTTTGATAGGTAATTTTTAAATTTTTTTTTTTTAGGTTTTGTTTTTTTTGGGTAAAAATTTTTTTTTAGGGGGAATTTGTTTTTTGGAATTGTTTTTGATGGTTTGGGTTTTTTTAGGGTGGTGGGGGTTTTTTTTTTTGTTTTTTATGTAGATTTGGGATTTTTTATTTATTTAGGATTATGGGGGGGTATTAATTTGTTTAGTTTTTTTTGGGTTTTGTTTTTAAGTTGTTTTTTTTGGGGTACATTTTTAATTTGTGGTGTATTTTTTTAAGGTTTTTTTTTTAAAATTTTTTAGTTTTGGTTTTTTATTTTGTTATTTGATAATTAATGTTTATGGGATTTTTTTTTTTTGTGGGGGGGTTTTTTTTGATTTATTTTTTTTTTTTTGTTTTTGGTGGTGGGGTTTTTTTTTTATGGTGATTTGGTTTTTTTATTGGTTTTAAGTATAAATGTTAATGTTTGATTTTGGTGGATATTTTTTTTTAAAGTTTTATTTAATTTTTAAAATTGTTTGTTAAATTTGGGGGGAAATTTTATGTGGGGGTTTTGTGGTTGGGATAGGGGGATAATTTTTAGATTATTGATTTTTTTAGAAAATTATTTTAAGGTTTTTTTTTTTTTTTTTTGAGGTTAGTTGTTTTTTTATTTTTTTGGGTTTTTATTTTTTTTTTTGGAGGGGGTATAAGTTTTTTTTGGAAAAAAAGGTTTTGTTGGGTTTTTTGAAGCGTTGAATTTTTGGGGGTGGGTATTAGGTTTTTATATGGTGGGAGTTTGTTGGGGTTTTAATAGATTTTTATTTATTTTTAATTTTGAAATAAATTTTTTTTTTTAGTTGTTTTATGTTATTTTGATTACTTTGGTTTTTTTTTTTTTTTGTTTTAAATTTTTTTGTAAGTTTAATTTTTTGGTTTAAAAGGGGTAGGGGTTGGTGGGGGATTTTTTTATTAGTTAGTGAAATTTTTTTTTTTAGGATTTTTTTTTTATGATGTTTATTGTTTTAAAATATGGAAAGGAGGGTAATTATATAAATGAAGGTTTTTTTTTTTAAGTGAAAGGTTGTTTGGTTTTTTTTTTTGAGTAAATGGGTATAAGGGGTATTGGATAGGGATTGGGTAGTTTTGAATTGGGGAAAATGGAAATTTTTTTGGATAATTTTTTTTTGTTTTTTTTTTTTAAGGGTTTTTTAAAATTTTGTTTTTTTTGTTTTTTTTTGGGTTTTGAAAAGTAATTGTTTTTTTTGTTTTTTTAAATTGGATGAAAAAATTTGGGTGAAGAGTTTTTTGTGGGTGTTTTGAATTGGGGTAATTGGGTTGTGTTTTTTTTTTGGATTTTTTAGGGGTATATGTGTTTGGTTTAGATAGTTGTGGGGGGAAGATTGGTTTAGTTTTTTTTAAAAAAGTTTTTAATTGTTTTTTGATATTTTTTAAAGGAAAATTTTTTGGGGAGGTTTTTTTTTTAAGGTTTTCGAAAGAGGGGGATTTGGAAATTTTTGTGGTTTTTAGTAAGGGTGGGGTTTATTTTTTTGTATGGGTAATTTATAATTGTAAACGTGTTTATAATTTTTAATTTTGATTTTGGTTTAAATAGGTTAGGGTATGTAAAGTTAAGTTTTGTTATTAAAGGGATTAGTTTTAATAGGTTAAGTGGGGGTTTTTTTCGTTTTAAGTTAATTTTTGAAACCTATTTTTTTTTGATATTTTTTATTTGATAATGGGGTTTGTTTTATTTTGAAGTTGTATGGAGGGGGGCAGTGGGGGGTGGTTAATAAAATGTGTATTTTATTTGGTAATATGAGGGGTTTTATGTTGATAGGTGGTATTTTATTATTATTTTAGGGGTGGGTGGAGTGTTGTTTTTTTGTAAATGGGTGTTTTTTTTGTATTTTTTTAAGGAAATGTGGTGGGATTTATTTTTTTTTTATTTATCATAAGTATGGTTTTGTAGGGGGGTGGATTTAGTTTTTTTGGTGGTGTTTGTGGGTTTTTTTTTAATAAAATATTGGTTGGTGGGGTATTTTGGGGTTTTGGAAGGTGGGATTAAAAAAAAAAAAAAAGAAAATTTTTTGAGACTAATGGTTGGTGGTTTTTGGGTAAATTTTGTAACTTAACGTTGTTTTGGTGGGATTGGTTTTTTTATGGTGGGTTTTTTTTTTTTTTTTTAACTTTTTTTTTTTTTTTAGGATGGGGATTTTTTTTTATATTTTTAAATTTTTTTTTTTGGTTTGGGGAAAATTGTGTGGTTGTGTGGTGTTTGTTTTATTTTATTTTTTTTTTTGTGGGTGAAAGTTTTTTGGGTAAAAATATTAAATGGTTTTTTATTTTTTTTTTTTTTAAGGGTTCGGATTGTGTGGGGCTTTTTTATTTTTTGAAGAATTGTTTTTAATATTTTTTTTTTTGGGTTTTTTTTTTTAAATTTGAATTTTTTTTTAGTAAAGGTAAAAATTTTAAATTTTATAAAATAATAATTAAAAAATTTTTTTTAAAGCAAAGGACTCAGTTTATTTTATATAAATGGGGAAGTTATCATGGTTTTTTTTTTATTGTGGATTTGTTTTTTTTGTTTTTTTTTTATTTTTTTTTTTTTTTTTTTTTTTGCATTTTTTTTTTGTTTTTGTGATCTTTTTTTTTTGTCTTACCACAACAAAAAAAAAACAAATTTTTATCCACTACCAGTTTTTTTTATTTTTTAAATTTTCAGAAAGTTTACGTTCACATAACTTCATAAACCCGTGATCATATAGATAGTTCCTAATTATTTAAATAATATTTCTATTGCAAAATATCGAAGGGGATAATGGCTAAGGTATTAAATTGTTCTATTTAACCTAATCTGGGGGGGTATATTTATTTTAAGCATGAAAATTATTAATAAATTGATATAAGAATATAATAAGGAAAAAATATAAAAGAGTTTTAATATATTTAAAAAGGTGAATTGAAACGTTGTTTTTTTTCCAGATTAAAGCTGAGATTTGCATTTTACATTATTTATTTTTCTTTTTTTAGACATAACAGCTATGCGATTTTTTTTCCTTATAAATTTTTTTTTATATAATTACTTTTATATAATTATTTTTTTTTTTATAAGAATTTTTTTAATTTTAGGCTATTTTTATAATTTATCGATTTCTTTTAAATTTGATCTATCCATTTGATAAATTTATGAGAGCTTAGTACGAAGATTTTGATTAATTTAGCATTTTTTTTATAAGTAAGTAATAGCTTCTCCAGCGACAATCAGGCAATTAACACCTGGGTTGCGGTCTGTATGTCTGAGGAAACCTTATTGTTTGTCTGAGCGGCCAGCGACCCTTTTGTTTCACTGTCTGGAGAATGCACAATAACAGACGATAATGAGATAATTGTTTCACGGGACCATCCCTGTGTGTGATTATCGCAGGCCATCTGTCTGGAGAGTCAATATTTTAAGGTAGCATCTCGACATCAAATAGGTTCCCAGATTTGTTGTGAGTTGGCAGAAATATTACCGCATGATTTGAAAAAAGTCACGCGTTGGAATATTAAATGTAATATTTTAAATACGCGGGGGAGATTATGAATTTAAACACGCCTACCCACACGGTGCAAAAGAGCTTACGATTGAAGTGAGAGCTGGAATAAACATTGAATTTCATTGGAAATTTAGGCGGAAGTACCATCTGTGTTTTGAACTGAGAATGAGAGATATAATCTAGCGAAATCAGAGACACAGAACACAGACAGCTTTGCAACTTCAAACGAGCAACTCCCAAAAAAGCCAGAAAGAAAAGGATCGGACCAAGGATTCCAATATTATAAGTGACAGATCGAGTATTTGGGGAACTTTGGAACTTACAAGTAAACCTGCATATTTGAATACAAGACTGGATGCTTAAGGGACCAGGACTTTAAATATCAAGACAGGAAACCTAGGAATTGGATCACCCGTCATAAGATAAACTTTCCCAGGCCAAGTGTATTGCAGATTCACCCGTCATAAGAGGAATTCATACTTTCCCAGACCAAGTGTTTTGCAGATTCACCCGTCATAAAAGGGATTCAAAATTTTCAGACCAAGTGATTCGAGAGCATGTAACCTAAATTGCTCGTGTCCATTCTAAACTGTGCGAGGAAATTGTGTATTCCCAAAAGCTTAGGGGTAAGTGTAACAATTATTTTACAAATGTGAATGTGACCTGTTTCTTGCTAAGTGGATATATATGAGGCTGGCAACCTCAACATACAAAAATAGTGTATTCATAAACCACTACGGCAAGAGCTGGTGATTTCTTCTGGCTAGTTGTGCGGAAAACCGACAGCAGAGGTGACCCCAGACTCCGAATAGAGCAGTGATGACTGATGATTACATCCCATGTGCCTAAAGTGTATAATATTTTTGTGAGATATATGCACTTTGTTAATTGTAACTCAGGCAACTCACTATTCGCGCCGTCCAGACACATTTTCCCAGTTTAATACCCTGAAGAATATTGGTGATTTTAATCATCTTCCCTGAGCTACACTGTGTACTCGGGAATTTAATTCTTCTGAGAGATTAACATTGGTGGGTGAACAGCGAGAATGCGCCTGTGAATTGGCAGCCCACAAATGTACTTAGCAGAGGTATTTGTTATTCTATTTTGTCTAAAAAGTTCGTGGAACGAAGCTAGTTGTGAGTGAAAAGCAGGGAATCCACACCAACCACCTAAATCGGACAAGTTGTGTGAAGAAGTGCCCTCATCACCAAGAAGAGACGAAAACCACAGCTGCAGTTAAGTGCTTATAAAAAGGCACCAGCAACCGGACATAATTTTCTGAACTATATCCTCACCCTAAATCTCCGTGAAGAGAAAATTTGATTCCAATATAAAATTCACCAGCATTTCATTTATTTTAAACTGTTAATACTAATTGATTTTTAAATTTGTTACCGGTTGTTTTAAAACTAAACAATAGTTGTTTATTCAGTTATTACATGTATGAAATCAAACGTATGAGCCAGAATATTATATATATATATCTATATATATATATATATATATATAGACATATATTTACCTATAAACAGAGCTATACCATTATAAGAGGAAATTCGCTGAATTAACTCAGCTGGGGGCTTGAATGGGCTAAAAACCGTTGCTTAAATCCTTCACAAAAGGCAACGGACAGATATAAGTTAACAAATGTTCAGCGCTAAGCAGCAATGTTCTTTATTTCTGAATTATCTTGTGAAAGCTGCCTTAAGGTAGAAGCGTCATTACTCTTCTATCTACATCTCTGCCAAGAGTAATCTTGTGCGAAGGTAGACATCTTTGACGACCCATTTAGATACTCTTGAGTTTTGGCCACAGTTGGACCACTACTGCAAAGCAGGGGAGGCAATCCGTGACCCAAGGATTAAAGATACTTTTTCAGCATTTTCAGAGAAAACTCACATACTGGTTTTAAAAAATTCATTTTAATCACGAAAGGCATGAGACAAGCATGTGATCTTGTCTGTCAAGTAAACTTAACATTTGGTAAAATATTCACTTAGTTTACAGTTTCCACAGCTTAAAATTACATGTAGGCTGCACTTATCCCTAAAACTCTGAAACCTAAAAACAGACACAATTTTATCAAGGTAGACATTTAGACAGCTCAATGTTTCTAAAGTAGAACCCTACAGCTTTAGGGTGGCCTACAAAGTACAGGTAATGTACATGCCAAATTACTGGACTGTCAACGATCTGGACTGTCAATGATCTGGACTGTGTCAACGATCTGGACTGTGTCAACGATCTGGACTGTGTCAACGATCTGGACTGTGTCAACGATCTGGACTGTCAACGATCTGGACTGTGTCAACGATCTGGACTGTGTCAACGATATGATTTTCTTTAACAAACAAAAAATTCAGCTCAAGTCTGAACACTCCTCTCTTATCCTCAAATATCCAGAATCGAACAACTCCATAAACAAATTTAAAACTTTACCTGCAGCCATTTTACCAGCATTACTACCAAGAAATCCCTTTTTCTGTTTTTTATACATCACTGGTTGCTGTTGAACATATGTCTGCTGGGGATATGTCTGGTAGGCTCCTGAAAATAAACACATTCACAAAGGGACAAAATTAAATATCAGAAATGGCTGGCATTCTACAGGGTGATTGAAATGTCACTTCCTTTTTTTAAATTGTTTTTTCTTCAAACCTGCCCAACTAATGTCAAAATTGAAGACAATTAACTTCCATTGTATTACATCAGATGCTACAACACATTAATATAACAAATCAACATGATATCTGGCCTGTTTAACATGTGACTTCACAGCAGGCAGCCATTTTTGTTGTTTATTGTCATACATGTTTATTGGCTATTATAGACTTTATTTTTATTTTGTTCTGTTTCTGGAAAAAAAATAAAAATAAAACTTAATAGTCACATGACAGTTATTTGTTCTTGTTTAGACATTTCTTTCATGTACGAGATATCCATAAGAAACAAGTGAGGATGTAAAAATAAGGTGTGACCTTTCACCCTCTATATTTATTTGAAGATCATAAATTAGGAATACAATGAACAGAAAAATATGAGAGATGTAAGTCTGAGAAGAAAATAATCCTAAATGTTTGGCTAATTCAGAAAATGGTGGGAAAAAATTGTTAAATAAAAAAAAAAATGACAACCATATTAAATGTTTTTTGTACACTCACTACTTCCTGTAATCTCACTACTTCCTGTACACTCACTACTTCCTGTACACTCACTACTTCCTGTAATCTCACTACTTCCTGTACACTCACCACTTCCTGTAATCTCACCACTTCCTGTAATCTCACTACTTCCTGTACACTCACTACTTCCTGTACACTCACTACTTCCTGTAATCTCACTACTTCCTGTAATCTCACTACTTCCTGTACACTCACTACTTCCTGTAATCTCACTACTTCCTGTAATCTCACTACTTCCTGTAATCTCACTACTTCCTGTACACTCACTACTTCCTGTACACTCACTACTTCCTGTAATCTCACTACTTCCTGTAATGCAGACTATATTTTTAAAGTCCCATAGTTGATACTGCTATAGGGAAGTGAAGTGTTAGAGACTAGGTCCAGCTTCAAGAGGTCGGGGTGGCCAGTTCCTTTCCTCACTGCCTTTGTCTTCGAGAGCCGCGGTAGCATAGTGGTTACTGCACTGGCTTCCTAGCTCGGTGGTCCATGGTTCGATCCCCAGATGAGGTGGGATTTTTTAGGCCGCAAATGGCTCCTGGGTCAACCCAGCCCCAATTGGGTACCAGAGCAACTTCTGGGAAGATTAAGGCGGCCGGCGTGATGCTGACCACATCATCCCTAGTGTGCCGATGGTCGAGAAAATATGGGCCTAACACCATATTCCCAATATGCCTCAATGGGCGTGTAACGGGATCCTTTGTCTTCCCTAACACAAGAGCAGAGTCAGGCACCCATTTATAGCTGGGTAGACTGGTGAGTGAATGCACCATGTTTTGAGCTCGGTACCTTTGCCATGAGAGCCAGCAAACATTAATGCCACACAAATAACAAAAAACTGCCAAAATATTTAATGAACTTACTGACAGGAAGATAAAAGCTGAGAAACATAAAAACATGATTTCCTTTAGAAACAGCTCCTGAATTTGAAATACTGAATCTTCTTTCTAACAACCACACACGATGAAATATCTTCTAAAATTCTGTATCCTCTAAATACAATACTCCTCTCTTTTTTTTCCCCACCTCAATAAATCTCCTCCCATTTCTAGTTCTCCCTCTCCCTTTAAATATATTTTTCCATTTTCCTTCTCTCTTCTCTTTCTTGCTCTTATTTTGGCCTCCGACCAGACTTCTTGTGTAGACATTACTAAACAACAGCGAACGAGAAGAAGAAGATTTTGGCCTCCTAATTTTGTAACATCCCGCTCCCAACGCCAATATTTAAAAGACGTGCACAAACAAAATAACTCTAAGATGCAACAATTTTATCAGACACCACAAACTGTGATTTTGAAATGACAAACAGAAAAGTAAAGAAACAATATAAACAATAGCACAACATAATACAGGCTCATTAGTTTGATCGATTATTATTTAACACATTTCATTATCAGTATCAGACTCCACAAATCATATTCACAACAATACTGAACACTTAACAGATGTTAGCACTAAAAACTTAACACATTTCATTTTCAATATCTGACTCTGCAGATCATATTCAGGCCACAACAATATTAAGTACATAACAGATGTTAGCACTAAGTGTTCACACTTCTTTTCTTCACCAATGGTGTCAGGCTTAGCTGGCATGTTTACAGAAATGTTCTATGGTTCTTCTTCTTCAAGTGTCAAACTAACTAGCATTGATGGTCATGCATCTGCACAACTTCTGGTCTTTAGTGATCCTTGTCAAATGTGTTGGTGATTTTCTTCCATGACATCTTGTTAAACTACCCAGAATGTTATTACGTCACCATCACTTCTCCTATCATTGCTAGTCAAATAGAAGGCTGCAACTGTTGTTCAACATACATTTCCATTCTGGGCCATCTTGTTTAGCTCTGCACATGAGATCTAGATTACTCTGGCTTCCACTTCAACCATTCTTTGCCAGATTCTCTGTGGCCTCCCCATTCTTCTTTCTTCCTGTGGGTTCCAGCCAAGGGTATGTGTAGCTATACAAGTTGTGAGGATATATCCTATTACAATATATCATTTTTTGACATCCAGCTGATGGACAGAACCAAACAAACACAAGTGGAACAAGAGGTGAGCAGAAGATGATTGTAGTTAGATAGGTCACACATTAAGCTAGATAGGTCACACATTAAGTAAGTTAGATAGGTCACACATTAAGTTAGATAGGTCACACATTAAGTAAGTTAGATAGGTCACACATTAAGTTAGGTAGGTCACACATTAAGTTAGATAGGTCACACATTAAGTTAGATAGGTCACACATTAAGTTAGATAGGTCACACATTAAGTAAGATAGGTCACACATTAAGTCAGATAGGTCACACATTAAGTTAGATAGGTCACACATTAAGTTAGATAGGTCACACATTAAGTTAGATAGGTCACACATTAAGAAAACCAGATTAAAGCATTACAAGGCCATCCCTGTTTTGGAATACCTAGTGGTCTCACAACCTGCATTCTTATCCTAGATTCTGTCTGTCATTCCTAGAAGCTCAACTTTCAGTATCTTTGTCTCAGGTTATATAGGTTAGTCTCTGTAGTGAAGGTACTTCCTAACCTCGACTGGTGGCTCTTTGTGTTGTTGTTGCAGTTTCTGTAACAGTCCTGACCAGACGAAGTTACTGCATCATTCAATATAATCTTGTTTGCTCATGAAGCATGAAACCACCACTGGAGTTGCCCCCCCTTGCAGGAAGCCCGCATCAAAGAGTTCATGTGTTCTTGCAACAGTTGTTTGTAGAATATGTCTTAAATGATGAGGTTGCCAGCCACATACACAATCTCACATAAGTCGCCTCATAAGTTGCCTCATAAGTCGCCTCATAAGTTGCCTGAGGGAACAATAGTCCTCTTTCTCTGTGTCCTTAAAGACCCCCAGAAACTATCCAGGGCAAGGTTACTGTATGCTAGTAAACAAAATTTAATCATGGCAAAACTAATGCTGACAGCTACAGCTCTAAAATCAAGCAAGATGTAGTTTATCAATAAGAACTTTACATCTTTGTTAAGTGTCTACTTAAGTGACAATTATTAATTAGAGAACCATTTCCTTGTTTTAGTTACAAATTAGAACACTAGCTACTGGTGAAGTTTACTAAATAGAACACTATCTACTGGTTACGTTTACTATTTAGAACACTATATAAAAGTTAAGTGTACTATTTAATACTCTGTATACTGGTGAGCCGCGGTAGCATAGTGGTTAGTGCACTGGCTTCCTAGCGCAGTGGTCTATGGTTCGATCCCCAGATGAGGCGGAAAATTTTTAGTCCACAAACAGCTCCTGGGTCGACCCAGCCCCAAATGGGTACCAGAGCTACTCTGGGAAGGTTAAGGCGGCCGGCGTGATGCCGACCACATCACCCCTCGTGTGCCGACGGTCAAGATAATATGGGCCTAACACCATATTCCCAATATGCCTCAATGGGCGTGTAACGGGTTCCTTTACCTTTTTTATACTGGTGACTCCATGACATTCCTTAGGTTATATATGGTAAGACCTCAATCTCTTCCACAGTGGCCAGCCATTATCTTTTTCTATGCTCTAATATGAGTCTAGTGTGCCACACACTTTGCTGTTTCACTTTGTGACCGTTGATCTTTTTAGATTCTTCTCCTCACTCATCATCTCAGCCTTTGTATACTAAAGATGGATATTCCCTTAAGTAGGATTACTCCTAACTCACTCTGCATAATGGAAGGCAGATTTGAAGGCAAACATGCAAATGGAAGACAGCGCTAAAAGTGGGAAGATAACATCAGGAGATGGACAGGTAAGAGACAGAAGATGTTGGAGATCCATTACAGCCAACCTTTGTTGTGGAGATGGCAGTTGATGATGATGATGCTACTGGTGAAGCTTACTTATTAGAACACTATTTGAAAGTTAAGTTTATTAACTGGATCACCTAATTTTGGTTAAGTTTACTAATTAGAACACTATATAAAGATTAAGTTTAATAATTGGAACACTATATTTTGGTTGTTTACTTAGAACACTATCTAAAGATGAAGTTTATTATTTAGAACACAAGTCTACTGGTTAAGTTTACTAATTAGAAAACTATATACAGGTTAAGTCACTCATCAGAACACTAGCTACTGGTTTAGTTTACTAATGAGACCAAAATCTGAATCCATGCAGGAAATCTGTGGTTTTAGTAGAAGCAACTCTGACAAAACTTTGGCGTACAGGCTAAAAATAAACATTTCTCAAGTTAACAATCATCATCATCATCATCATCACCACCACCATCATCATCATCATTCTTCAGCTCCCCAAGGAGCACAAGCCCTCTACAAATTCATAACAAGACTCCCTGTCCTGTGCCATCATTTCAAAATCTTTCTATATCCTATTAATCCCTTTAGCATCGGTTGTCACTTCCCTTTAACATCGGTTGTCACTTCCCTTTATCATCGGTTGCCAGTTCCCTTTATCCATGTGTTTTTGTGTGTGCTGCCTCTGCTTCTCTTGTCCTGGGGATTCCAGAACAAAGACCACCTTGTAATGTAATCAAAAGGTTTCCTCAATGTGTGTCCTATGCAAATGCCAGCATTCTCTTCTGACTTCTAGTTTCACTTGACCGTATCTGGTTCTTGTAATCAGTTCCACACTGATGAACTTGGCATATCCCTTCAATTTCTCTATTTTATCAAAATATCCCCTTATGGAAGTCTGTAGCTTCTTGGTTGGAGTTTTGTTTTTTGTTCTCCATGTTTCAGAGCCACACAATAGTACTGCTTTGATAGCTCAGGTGAAGTTTCTGATTTTTTGGTTGGACCTGATTTCTTTTAACTTGACCATACTTCCCAATACAATCAATGAAAGCTGCCACTGTCTGTTGTATTTCTTATTTTGATATCACTGTCTGGTCCCATAACTTTGTCTATATTGCTGCCTAAGGATCCCGTTACACGCCTATTGAGGCATATTGGGAATACGGTGTTAGGCCCGTATATTCTTGACCATCGGCACACGAGGGGTGATGTGGTCAGCATCACGCCAGCTGCCTTAACCTTCCCAGAGTTGTTCTGGTACCCAATTCATGAGGCTGGGTTGACCCCGGAGCCGTATGCAGTCTAAAAAATTTCACCTCAACTGGGGATCGAACCATGGACCACCAAGCTAGGAAGCCAGTGCCCTAACCACTGCCCTACCGTGGCTCCCCATATTGCTGCTGAAATACATATATAATTCTACATCTTGTACAGATGTTTCTTTGAGTACAATCTTGCTATCATTTGTTGCATTTATTATTCTCATATATTTTATTCTTGTGTATTTTCAGACCTAACTGCTGCGACCTCTCATCAAGTATTTTCATTCTATCTTGCAGCTGGTTATGGTTACAGGACCAAACAGCCAAGTAATCAGCATAATCTAGAAATTTAACACCCATAACATATTTCTATGATTCTACTCAAATTTATCTAGTCATCATGAACAATTGGCCATTGTAATAAACTAAATGTGCCAGAGTTTACAGCTGTAGTTACTTTTTTTTTTTTTTTTTTAAATATAGCTACAATATTGAACCAGCCACTGGGACCTCAAGACGCAGCAACAGAGACCGCAGTCAGCGACTCATAGCTTGACTGCCTGCGTCAGGACCAGCGAACCAGAGCTGGTCAAGACCGTGCTCCACCTCCACGTGGTGGTCCTGGAAACAGTCTGCAGCAATGCAGGCTGGCTGAGCGAGTACGGATCGCAATGGGAAGGCAAACCCGGTCCTAAAAAATGCCGTGCAGAAGTCGGATGTGTTGACCGAAAGGTGCAGATATCACAGCTACGTTGGAAACAGACACAACGCAACCACCGTCCTTTTCAGGGCGAACGAAGAAGAAGAAGAAGAAGAAGAACCAGCCACTTAAAAAAAAAAGAAAAAATCACCACTTACAATAATCAATTTCAAAATGGTGTCTTTCTTCGCCTTCAGCAATTCAATAATAATCATCAGAATACCGTAAACATAAAAACTGAGGTTATATGTCTTTTTTAAATTTGTCCACTTGTGAGCAAAACGTTTTGATAGCTATCTGACCACTTTTAAATACCGTACACAAAAAAACCACAAACTTGTCAAGACATATCTGGTAACAGTTGGAATAATGCAATATGATGTGACAGAAACCGCAGCAGACACTTCTACTAATTCATACCAAGACTCCCTGCCCTGTGCCATCATTTTGAAGTCTTTCCATATCCTCTTTATTCCTTTAACGTCATGTGGAGTGAAAAAATATGGCCTCCACGACCTAAAAGGCTTGTTGTTAATGGCACTTAAGGAGGGTTCCACATGAGGCAAGCAACTTTATCATGTAAAACAACATGTTGCAAAAACCATCTCTACAATAAAAAATGAAGTTCTTTGGCATTGGCTTCATACGAGGGTTTCAGCTACAGTGTTTAGCCATATGCTCCTTTAGGAGCTAAAAATAGAGACAAAAATATAAAACCAAGTAGGTGAAGATGACCAAAGACCCAAGAGAAGTACTCTACAAACTATGTCAGCATTTATTTAAAAAAAAAGAAAAGAAAAAAGGAGTTCAAAATGAGATCTGCAACATCCCTGGCAATAAAGAGGCTGGCAGATTGACAAAGGAAGGTGGAAAGCTACCTCAACCTTAACTTACCTCAACCTTAATTTATCTCAACCTTAACTTACCTCAACCTTAATTTATCTCAACCTTAACTTACCTCAACCTTAACTTACCTCAACCTTAACTTACCTCAACCTTAACTTACCTCAACCTTAACTTACGAAGAGGCCAAAAGCTTTATCAGAAGCAGATACAGGAACTAATGAGAAGCACTGCATCGAGGCCACCAGAAAAATGATGCACATTACCAGCTCAACAGAAAAGAACAAGTAGTATTGTTTAGATTCCACATGGGCCACAACAGACTGGGATACCATCTACTCAACAAGCTAAAGATAGGAACTACTGATGAGTGCAACTGTGGCACTGATAAAATGACTGCTGAACATCTGCTGTAAATGTGCCCAGCATATGAGGAACAAAGAAAGAACATATGCACCTCAGTAGTACCACTCCTGGACACACTCTGTGGAGATAGCTACAACCTCAGCTTTCCCTAAACATGTTCAAGTTGGCGTCTGAAAGTGTAAGAAGAATAAAATGATGGTGGTTTACCTGCAGGCTGTTGGTTGTAGTACTGTTGTTGTTGCGGGTAACCTAAACAGAAAGAAAACACAAACTAGAAGAACTGAACTCTGTGAAGTCTTCAAGTGTTTCAGAACCTCTTGTTTCTTCATTTACACAGACAGTCTGGCACCAACTACTGCAATAAACAGACTGATGCTTCTTGTAGTTCGGGGGGTGTCTCTCTCTCTCTGAGGAGACAAAGAATAGGACATCTGCTTCTTCAGGCATGACTTATGAGGTGACTAATATGAGGTTGTGCCTGAGGCTGGGCAGCCTCGTCATGTAACACTAGCTGCTTTAGAAACTATCACTGCAAGAGTAAATGAATGCTTTGGTGCAAGCTTCCTGCGGGGGGGGGGGGGGGCTGTTGCAGTGGTGGCTCCATGCTCCCTCAGGAGTGAACATGGAAATGATGAAAGAGACTGGTGACGAATGATCATGGAAGGAAGGTACAGTCTGATCACCTGTCTCTCTATGTGTGTCCCCAGCCAACAGTTTAGTTTTAATTAATGAGGCCAACCTTAATTCATCTTCATCTTTCAGCTGCCCAAGGACAACAAGGTCTTCAACAAACTTATGGCTAATCTTCCTTCACCCTTCCATGTCTGTCTCTAGTACCCTCCTCCAATTATGGAAGGTCGGAGTGGCTAAGAGGTCCAGTAGAGGGAATATAATTTATGGAAATTTTTTTGTCAGAACCAGTGGTCCTAATGATGTCATACTCTCCCCTGGTCTCCCGGATAGTGAGATTGGATGCCCCACCATCTCGGATAGGGATGAGTTGTCCTCCCAGCGGACTCTGGGTTGTCCTGGGGGTCTGGATCCCTGGCTCTTTTTTTCCCATGCTTGTCGTGGTAGCCGATCTTCTCCCACTCTGCAGACATGGCCAAACCATCTTAGTTGGGACTGTTTTAATTGGGTCTGCAGGGGGTGGGATTTTCGGCCTTGATGTATCGTCTGGTTGCGGACTATGTCTCTTCTTGTTACTTCAACCACCTTCCTCAGATACCTCATTTCTGAGGTTTGGATCTGGCTTTTGTGGGTTGTAGTCATTGCCCATGACTCGCATCCATATGTCAAGACTGGGATATAGGTGGAGCGGTATACAGCCATCTTCATTTTCTTACCAACCTCTCTCTTGCTGAGGAATCCTCAATTTATGGCCTGAAAAAGTCTCCCAGCTGCTGCTTTTCGAGTGGCCAACTCTTCTTTGATGTCTCCCTTTCGGTCTATAATAGCTCCGAGGTATTTAAAGTGGTCAACCTGCTCCAGAACCTGTTCTCCCAGCTTAATCTGATGTCTTCTTTCTTCTCGTGATATCACCATGGATTTTGTTTTAGAGCTGCTTATGACCATCCCTCTCTTCTCCAGCTCTTCCTTCCAGACTTGCAGGGTGGATTGGAGATGTGCCTCTGATTTAGCAATAGAAACCTACCCACCACAAAAATATGTATAGAATGTGTAATTCTTATATACACACATTGAGATTCTCGCCGGTGCTATGGAGTTTGAGCACTGTGCTAACATTTCCTTGTGTGATATAAAGGAGGAGATCGGAGCACTGATGGAGTTGGGGGGGAGTATGACATCATTATGACCATTAGTTCTGTTAAAAAATGTCCATAAATTATATTCTTTCAACTGGGAATCGAACCGAGTACCTCTAGAACTCGAGATACCATACTTCTTAGCCACTCTGACCCCCATGTGCTTAATTTTATGCACTGGTGATTTTCAAATTCTCTCTACAGAACATGCCAAGATCAATGACTCTTCTTCTCCAACCTTTTAAAGTTGTCGATTTTTTAAATAATTCATCAACACTGTATATACGAGCCCTAATGTGATTGTTTCCAAACCATTATCTAATATATTGTTGTATAGGGAAAATTATTCGAATTTATTTTGGCCGAATACCATCTCCAACCAGGAACTGCTTACGCTGTGCAGTGAAAAAGGCATACACACCATCATTGCAGGCAGACGCTCGACCTGGGTTGGTCATGTCCTCAGAAGGGACCCTGACACCATCACCAGAACTGCTATGTTATGGACCCCAGAAGGACGGTGAAAGAGAGGCAGACCAAAGACAACCTGGCAAAGAACAGTGGAGGCTGAGATGTAAAGCATGAACCAGAGTTGGGGCCGGCACGAAGGATGGCCCCTGACCGAGCAAAATGGGGACAGTTTATTGCTGCCCTACAAGACGCCACTAGGCGTGATGGCCACTGACTGCTTTGTCAGTCAGGGTCTAAGGATCCAAGAAGTAGACAGGGTTTGATGGTGGTGCTGTGTTTTTCAACATACTGTATTTGGTTATTTCTTGATTATGATTGAATGCTTTGAATGTGAGTATGCTGTTATGTTACTTTTACAATGTCATTACTTAAAATGCATGTGAGAATAAGTGGATACAATATAAAAGATAAGAGAAAGAAAGAGCATAATGTTAGATGGACCTGCATGCCCAAAGATCCACCCTCTGAAAATTGAAAATAAAGTTGGTTTATTTGTTCATTCTTCATCATCATTCGCTCTACACAGAAACCAGTTTTTTTCTCTTAATGACCGGTGATCTATCAAGCTTCTCTCATCACTGTCATATAACGACATCTATTTCTCTCATAAAGTTTACAGTCTGTCTCAGACTTCTCTCGCTGCTCTCATATAACCACATCTATTTCTCTTACAGTTGGTAGTCTGTCTCTGACTTCTCTCATATAACCCCATCTATTTCTCTTACAGTTGGTAGTCTGTCTCAGACTTCTCTCATATAACCACATCTATTTCTCTTACAGTTGGTAGTCTGTCTCAGACTTCTCTCATATAACCACATCTATTTCTCTTACAGTTGGTAGTCTGTCTCAGACTTCTCTCACTTAACCACATCTATTTCTCTTAAAGTAGGTAGTCTGTCTCAGACTTCTCTCATATAACAACATCTATTTCTCTTAAAGTTGGTAGTCTGTCTCCTCTCATATAACCACATCTATTTCTCTTAAAGTTGGTAGTCTGTCTCAGACTTCTCTCACTTAACCACATCTACTTCTTTCATGAAGCTTAATATTCATATATTTTGTACAGTGTTCTAGTCAAACATTAAACATGGCTGTTTTGATCTGCTCTGATTGGCTAATACAATATATACATACTAAAATGTCAGCTTTCATAAAGCATCAGCTTTTATGAAAATCTGAAAGTAAAGCTATGTGGAACCACTGACCAGTCAAATATTTTTTCTCTTCAGCCACGGAAAAATGTGTGATTATGATTTAATAACCATTTTGTACGTTGACATATGTTTTTCCCTGACCTGCATTAAATTACTTGACAATAAATGTCACAATGGTCAATTTGTAATTGAGACCTGAGAAACCAGCCATCAGAAACACAGCACTGATGCATGGCTTGTTCCTCGGCTTGTTACATGTTTTAGTGAATGTACCTTTTGGATTTGTTTCCCAACGCTCATCAGTTGACCTAACAATACATGACTTACTTACACCCAGAAGTGAAGCTTGCTGCAGATATATATTTACTGTCCATCAATAGTAAAATTATGGTTTAACAGATTGAGGTCATGTTGTCACATCTGATTTCCAAATCTTAACTATCTCTGTACCACCTGACCGTACCTCTTGTCTTTGCTGCTCATTATGAGAGGTCAATGCTAGCGTTATTTTGTTCAAGCAGTTTTAATGGCATGACTTTATGTTCTAATGCAGTTAAAGTACATTTTTGTTTTGGAGATAGTGTTATGTTGATTGGATTGTTTCAAAGAAACAGCAAGGTAGGGTGTTATGTGTGGGATGTCCTAGCTCTGTTGATTGGATAGTTTCACAGATAAACAGCGAGTAGGGTGTTATGTGTGGGATGTCCTAGCTCTGTTGATTGGATTGTTTCACAGTGAGGTAGGGTGTGATGTCCTGGCTCTGTTGATTGGATTGTTTCACAGTGAGGTAGGGTGTTATGTGTGTGATGTCCTAGCTCTGGTTGATTGGATTGTTTCACAGTTAAACAGTGAGGTAGGGTGTTATGTGTGTGTGATGTCCTAGCTCTGTTGATTGGATTGTTTCACAGTTAAACAGTGAGGTAGGGTGTTATGTGTGTGTGATGTCCTAGCTCTGTTGATTGGATTGTTTCACAGTGAGGTAGGGTGTGATGTCGTAGCTCTGTTGATTTGTGATGTCCTGGCTCTGTTGATTGGATTGTTTCACAGTGAGGTGGGGTGTTATGTGTGTGATGTCCTAGCTCTGTTGATTGGATTGTTTCAAAAATAAATATTGAGATAGGGTATTATGTGTGAGATGTCTGATCTCTGTTGATTGAAGGGTTTAAAAAATAAATATTGAGATAGGGTGGGATGTGTAATATAGAGTGGTATGTGTGATCTCTGTTGATTGAAATATTTCAAAAATAAATAATGAAATAGAGTGTTATGTATTGGATGTCTGACATCATTTGATTAAAGTGTTTCAAATATAAACAGTGAGAACAAGAGAAATAGCTGGATGTTGACTGACTGACATTAATGAAACATTTGTCTACTATAAATAAATGAACATGTAAGTCACTTTATTGAATTGTAATTTTTATTTTCCCTGTTTAATATTTGAACAGTGACCTGTAATATACTAAGTGAGGTCAGACAGTGTTTAACTTGACCAGACAACCGTTTCTGGTAAAGTTATTTCTGGGTTTATACTTTGTAGTTGATTGTTTTAAAAAAATCCAGTTAAATTCTTGTAGTTAATAAACATTTCCAACCATGTCAGTTATAGTTACTGTAACACTTTTTGCTAGGACGTTTTTATATATATACAGTATATAGTTTGATGACGCGTCATACCTTCTTCATCTTAAAATTGTCATATATGCCATGAATGTTAATGTATGTACATTTTTGAAGTAATTTAAACTTATTGTAAACATAATGCCAATTTCATGTCAGGTTGTTCATGTTGTAAGATTTTAATGTATGTTTTGTTATCAGGTTAAGCTGTCTGATACCATCCCTTATTTGACGTCACTTTCACAGCAAGTTTATTCTTAATACAGGTGGTACTAAGACATTTCACTGTAGGTATCCCCCATTTTTTTAAAATTTTGGGCCTGAAGAGTAACCATATGGGATGTAAGGATGACAGATGTAACATGGCTGACATGTTTGGTTGAAAGCATGGAAAGTATGTCAGCTTCTCAGTGTGTAATGTTGTTATGTTATTTTTAATGCATTTTTTTTTTGTTGCTTCTCAGTATACTACCTAAGAGTTCTGTTGTTCCTTTCTTGGATTATGCTTTCACAAATTCTGGTTTTACTTTCTAGAGTTAAAGTAATTAAAGTTATCACTTTATGGGAGGAAGTCAGAACTGTAATGCCGACATCTTAAAAAAAAAAACATAAGAATGATCTCTTTTACTTAACACATTAACTACCGCAAGCCGGTGGGACCGGCTTTTGAAATCCTATCATTTGGACAGCGAGCCGCTCAGAGCGTCGATCTAATTTTAGTAATAAAACGAATGAAAAATGTACTGAAACACTTTCTGATCTAGTTTGAAATTTTAAGTTACTACCAGAAAACAAATTACAAAGCATGGTTGTTTTAGAACACTGGAAAATTGATATTATGTTCATGTTTTTCAGCGCTTTGGGTTAGTTACCAAATCGCGTAAAACTGTTTACCGTGGCAACTAGTGATAGGACCACAAAAAATACTTGTACATCTTGTCTAACAGCTGAAAAGGCTAGAAACTTGTTTCAACAATTGACTGATAGATCTAGCGACGAGGACAAGAGTGAAAACGGTGTGCACATTGATTGAAATAGGGATTTTGATAGAGATGGGGCGCAAGCAGTTATAATTGTGAAAATATTGCAAGTCCTCAACCATCGGAGGGCCGTTAAATAGCAACAACCTCTATTAGAGCTACAAATGGTGCTTATTGTAATAGTACATTCATTTATCTTTAAAATGATGTGTAATTCATAAAAATCTGTAAACAATTACGAAAACTACCGCTTTGTGCAAACACCTACAGGATAAAAATTTAATTTGGCCACAGTGTGTTTTTCAATTCGGTAGTTAATGTGTTTGTCGCGAGAGGTTCAGATAGTATAGAATGTAATAAGGTAACCTGGATATAAAGGTGTATCAGATGATACCAGGATAGTGCCAGATAAGAGTCTGGTCTTATCAGTAATACCCCTTTCTCTGAAAAGAGTAAAGGTGTATAGACAACAAAGGTGGGGTCAAGCTGTATAAGTTCCCAGAGAAGATGGTAATGTAGTATTCTGAGTCCTTATGTGTTACCTCTCCAGATCCCACTCTGTTAATATGGTAATTATTATTAGTATTTTTAACTCTGCTAGGGGTAATTATTTAATTAAATTCTCCAACAATTAATAAAACTTAACTTAAAGAATTTAAGTAAGTCTGCTGGTAAATATTTACAATTTATTTGTACATTTACTCTTTTCTGTTTGAAAAGTTTTAAAAGAACTCATGTTACAACAGTAAATAAATAATAAAAATGTTCAACAAAGTCTTTCTCTGTGTTAAGTTGTCTATCAATATGGAGACAGTCTTGCTTGATTGATCTGTCCCTGAATAATTACTAGTGTTATTCTCACAGTTTACTTTAAGAGCTATATTGCTAGATTCATCACAAACTGGTTTGGTTTTAGTTTTGGTGAACAGGTATATGCTACACAGTTGCCTTTGTGGGCAACTTATCTTAGTTACAGAAGATGGCTCCCTCTGATACTGGAGAGAATTGTCGGCTGAAATCCTTCCAACTGGTATACTTGCGATGTCTGGCCCTCTAACATAGACCGGCACTGCATCCGTCGTAACCTCAGTAATAGATGCCTCTTATATTTGTATTAGATTACAGGATAAAACCTGAAACGAAGTTAAATGCAATCCCTATATTTTTCTACCAATATCCCTCTATGACACTGATGGGGACGATAGTCAGTTTCAGATTAGAGTGCCAGCAGATGCACAAGATATAGTATAGTAGCATCAATCAATTCAATTCACTGTGATCATAATTGTCTTCTACATCCTTAATTATAAATTGTTTCCCATGATCTGCCTCCATACAATAATTTGGTCGTGAATAAAACTATACAGTGATTCAATTCCTTTCATCCTTCCTTATGTTCCTGGTATGTGTGTCATTCCATTTAAGAAATACTTCTTTAAACACGTTTCCAAACCTACAGACACACTTTGCCATCATTCTCAATATTTTTGAATATTTCCGAAGGCTGGCTTTGCCTCTAGAATTACCGTAAAATCTTGCGTATAATACTCGTGTATAATACGCATGCTCGATTTAGCCCAAAACTTTCTGGAAAAATGGAAATTCGTGTATAATACGCACCATAATTTTTCAAGATTTTATTTTATGAAACATTTGTTAAAAAACTGAAAGTATAATAACAAACAGAAATAGGTACGCAACACCTAAATTGTAGGTACTTTGGACTCCCTCGTCATCACTTTCACTAGAAAGAAGCTCATCTAGTGTTGTCGAGTCAATGCCATTATTGGTGCCATCATAATAAATATCGCCATCATCTTCATCCGATGACACCTGTTCTTTCTTCCACAAAACGTCGTCCTCGCTGCCGTCAAGTTTATTCGAAATAACAACATTTGAAGAAGCCTTCTTGAATTATAGTCTTATCTAATTCCTTCCAAGCAGCAAGTACCCACTCTGCGACATCTGTGAGAGTCTGTTGACGGATACGGCCACCAGCAGTATATGTGTGATTACCGTCGCTTAACCATGCATTCCATTTACGACGGACAGCATCTTTCATCGGCTTATTAACAGCAACATCTAAAGGCTGCAACAGACGGGTCATGCCGCCTGGAATTATAACCAGATCAGATTTGATTTTCTTAATTTCCTTCTGGATAGAAGGCATCCGATGACACCGAAACGAATCGAGCACCAACATGGAAGATTGTTTTCGGTGACCACCTGGACAAACACATTTTAACCAGTCAATGGTTAGTGCTTCATCCATCCATCCTTTAGCATGAACACGGATGTGTACACCTTTCGGAAATTGTACTCCTTTTGGTAGAGCCTTTCTCTTAAAAATTATGAAAGGCGGCAACTTTCCTCCATCTGCAGTACACGTTAACATAACGGTGAAGTCAGACTTCTTGTGTCCAGTTGTACGTATAGACACAGTTTTTATGCCTTTCATATCTACGGTCCTGTCGTAGGTCAGATCGAAAGTCAGAGGCGTTTGATCAGCGATCCAATCTGTGCAAGGTCATAGATATGTTCTTTTCTCAATTTGATTACGAACTTTTGGAACTCCAGAAGCTTTTTTTCGTGGTCGTCTGGAAGATGCTGTGCGATAGTAGTTCTTCGACGAACTGAAAGACCATGTCGCTTCATAAAACGAACTGCCCATCCATATGGCGCTTTAAATGCTGTTGTGCCTGTATGAGATTTTTTAAGTTCCAGTTCTTTAAGTCGGATTTCAATGCATGAAACACCGATGCCTTGTTGCCTTCTATCCACTACCCACTCCAATAATGTTTTTTCTAGGTCTGGAAGATCTGGTGGTGACCCACGATTCGCCTTTTTCTGACTAGGCAACACTTGCAGCACCTCTTTGTTTTTTCGCCATAATCGAATGTTGCACTCATTAATGGAAAAATATCAACTTGCTGCCCAATTGCCGTTAGATTCTGCATATTTTACCACTAAGAGCTTTTCTGCTGAAGTATAACATTTTCTCAAAATTATTTTTAGGGCTCAAAATAAAATGACAAACTTCACAACCAAGCTTAATATCAAAACAGATTGAAGACCAAGAGTGCGAAATGCGTTTTGCAACTATGTCTGACACATAAGAAAACACCTGGCACATTCAATTTCGCGCCATTTTCACTGTCAAATTGTGACAAAAACTTGACAGACTTTCCAATGTAGGTTACTTTCGATATCGAAAATGACGTATTTTTTAGTACTCGCGTATAATACGCACCCGAGTTTTAGCGGGCAAAAATGAGTAAAAATTGTGCGTATTATACGCGAGATTTTACGGTACACACAAACCTGTAAGTTTCACCAGCGACACACTTCTTATCGTACAGGTGGATTAATCACTATAATTACACATAATTATATACATATATATATATATATATTCGTTCTTGCCCTCAGGTATACACACAGACGAGCCGTTAATGGTTGGTTAAGATCTGCTTTAAGGTACAGAAGGCAAAACACTTGCATTAACACAGGCTTTCTTTTGCCGCTCGCTGTCGATTCAAATATTGTGACTGACCTGATTCTATTAGGCACGCACTATTTATAGAGTGACCTCGACCGTCCGAGATGGTATTCCCTACTAATGTTTTTCAAGGTCCGAAAATATTGGTAAAATTTGCCTATCGTTCAAATCAGGAAAACTACTTTTATTATTATCTCCGTTATTCCTGGAGCGATTTTATTCATCCAAAGCTTAAATTATACCCTGAATTATTCTTTATATATCTATCTTATAATCTTTTAGTCTCATAAGTGCATTTATTTCTATGCATAATTTAAACAGCTAAATTAAGGACTAACCTGAAGCTTCAAATGCATTCAACCAGAGGTTTCTCCCGTCCTATATTAGTATTTATAAAAGTTATTGTACCTACGGGTAGAGCAACATTCCCAGTATCATTTTGTATACTTCTTCCATGTGGTACTTCTTTCATACTGATGTAGTAAATTGTCTTCCGACACTAGGTTGCACAGATTGGACTTCCATTTTTATTATCCAAGACTGCAGTAAACACTGCATAATGGAGCGTTCTGATTGGACTGGGTATCTTGCAGTTCTACAATGTATGGCGTTCTGTGTGGTCAGAGTTACTTAGTTACTTAGAATTCGTGTTGTGATACAGACGTTACTTCACAACAGTGTTAAACAAATTGTCTGCCTTGCCTGACTTGCTTGTCACTGTGACAAATGTTCTGAAGTATCGGTAGATTGTAGTAGTAGCCCCTTCAGTCATGACTGGCTATGGGAATGTGCCCCTGAGGTGATGGCCCTCAGCTGCTATTTTTCCTGATGTTCCTTTTGGCATGTTCTTTCCTCTTCTGCTTGCTGTGAGAGCTTCTTTTCGCCTGATCTGAGGTGGCACTTGGTGCGATCGACAGTTTTCTCCTCCCAGTTGCTGGATTTATGTCCGGTGCCTTTCTTTCCAATGTAGGTTACTTTCGATATCGAAAATGACGTATTTTTTAGTACTCGCGTATAATACGCACCCGAGTTTTAGCGGGCAAAAATGAGTAAAAATTGTGCGTATTATACGCGAGATTTTACGGTACACACAAACCTGTAAGTTTCACCAGCGACACACTTCTTATCGTACAGGTGGATTAATCACTATAATTACACATAATTATATATATATATATATATTCGTTCTTGCCCTCAGGTATACACACAGACGAGCCGTTAATGGTTGGTTAAGATCTGCTTTAAGGTACAGAAGGCAAAACACTTGCATTAACACAGGCTTTCTTTTGCCGCTCGCTGTCGATTCAAATATTGTGACTGACCTGATTCTATTAGGCACGCACTATTTATAGAGTGACCTCGACCGTCCGAGATGGTATTCCCTACTAATGTTTTTCAAGGTCCGAAAATATTGGTAAAATTTGCCTATCGTTCAAATCAGGAAAACTACTTTTATTATTATCTCCGTTATTCCTGGAGCGATTTTATTCATCCAAAGCTTAAATTATACCCTGAATTATTCTTTATATATCTATCTTATAATCTTTTAGTCTCATAAGTGCATTTATTTCTATGCATAATTTAAACAGCTAAATTAAGGACTAACCTGAAGCTTCAAATGCATTCAACCAGAGGTTTCTCCCGTCCTATATTAGTATTTATAAAAGTTATTGTACCTACGGGTAGAGCAACATTCCCAGTATCATTTTGTATACTTCTTCCATGTGGTACTTCTTTCATACTGATGTAGTAAATTGTCTTCCGACACTAGGTTGCACAGATTGGACTTCCATTTTTATTATCCAAGACTGCAGTAAACACTGCATAACGGAGCGTTCTGATTGGACTGGGTATCTTGCAGTTCTACAATGTATGGCGTGCTGTGTGGTCAGAGTTACTTAGAATTTGTGTTGTGATACAGACGTTACTTCACAACAGTGTTAAACAAATTGTCTGCCTTGCCTGACTTGCTTGTCACTGTGACAAATGTTCTGAAGTATCGGTAGATTGTAGTAGTAGCCCCTTCAGTCATGACTGGCTATGGGAATGTGCCCCTGAGGTGATGGCCCTCAGCTGCTATTTTTCCTGATGTTCCTTTTGGCATGTTCTTTCCTCTTCTGCTTGCTGTGAGAGCTTCTTTTCGCCTGATCTGAGGTGGCACTTGGTGCGATCGACAGTTTTCTCCTCCCAGTTGCTGGATTTATGTCCGGTGCCTTTATGTCTCTCTTGCACACATCCTTGAATCTTTGAACCTTAGCTGTGGTCGTTTGATTATTCTTATGCCGTCTGCCAGTTGTCTGTAGAAATGTCTTTGGGGATGCGACCATCTTCCATGCGGCAGACATGGCCAAGCCAACGTAGGCTGCGCTGTCTGCGCAATGTATGCATGCTTTGAAGGCCAGCATGTGACAGCACGTCAACATTTGTCACTTTGTTTTCCACGAAATACCAAGGATGAAGACAAAAAATGGGTTGTCACTGACTTAATGTTGTTTTATTCTATATGACAAAGACAAGTTTCCTGATAACTGCCCCCTTATTTCTAGTCTCATAAACCTACCCAGTGTCCTACGATTGCATGATCCAATTCTTGTTGATAAATTTTCACTGCCTTATACATAAAGCTGAAATCTCATCATATAAAACAAACTGTGACAGAAACCAACACTGTAAGAGCATGTGAATGTTTGGTTCAGATTTCTTCTATGCTCTGTAAGGAGCAAAGTGGACAATGATGATGGTATAAAGTGGAGTCAAAGTGAGCTCCCAGAATGCACTACTCACTTCCGTGGAGTCCTGTTGTAAGGATTATTACACTGTGTTACATTTAAACAGAAAATGATATCATACTGCAGGTCTACAGCGAACAGCCCCAGCCTGACCAGATAAGAGGATGTCATTCTAGAAAAGCTCAGCTAGGAGTTGACTTTGTCAGTAGGTCTGTCATAATTCTTCGGCTGTCCGCAAAACACAGACCTTCAACAAATTTCACGTCACGACTTCCTGTCATGTGACATCCTTTCAAGGTCTTTCTGTGTCGTCTTGATCCTTGTCATGTCTGTAAGTTCCAGCGTTGTTTTTCTGTTATGTTTCCATTAGTTCCACACTGGTCATCTTGTCATGTCTGTAAGTTCCAGTGGTGTTTTTCTGTTATGTTTCTATTAGTTCCACAATGGTCATCTTGTCATGTCTGTAAGTTCCAGCTGTGTTTTTCTGTTATGTTTCCATTAGTTCCACACTGGTCATCTTGTCATGTCTGTAAGTTCCAGTGGTGTTTTTCTGTTATGTTTCTATTAGTTCCACACTGGTCATCTTGTCATGTCTGTAAGTTCCAGCGGTGTTTTTCTGTTATGTTTCCATTAGTTCCATACTGGTCATCTTGTCGTAACATTTTATTCTGCCTATTCAGTGCAGCCACCCATTTGTGCAAGTCTAACTTCTTGGTTGTCTGTGGGTTAACAAAAATCTCGTTTCACTTAACTCTTTTGTTGCTTGTCCATTCAAACAGAGAGGGGGGAAGAGGGTTAATGTTCATAAATGGTCTCCACAAGTGAATATTAATTGCTGAAAACTTTTGAGTGCAAGTCGTGAGCTGCATGGCTTTGTTGATGTGTGTGGAAAATGTTGGATATACTTGAACCGTGGTTTTTATTTTGATGATACAATGGCTTTTTGTTTAGAGAAAAGTTTTGCATAAATGTGAACTATCGTTTGGTTTGATAATAAACCACCTTTGTTGATGTTGTGTGTGGAAAATGTTGGATATACTTGAACTGTGGTCTTTATTTTGATGATACAATGGCTTTGTTTTGAGAGAAAGGTTTTGCAAAAATTGGAACTATGGTTTTGTTTGATAATAAACCACCTTTGTTGATGTTGTGTGAGAAGATTTTAGCATGAATGTGAGGTGTGCTTGTTTTAATAATGCAGTGACTTGTTTTAATATTGTGCGAGAAAATGGTGGCTTAATGAATTGTGTCACTTACTATTAAATCTTTGGTAACACTTTTACATTAGACTGTTAACCTGATTTATTAAACAGTGCAAGCCTGCAGAATTTGCTTGTTTGTTACTTGACATCTGGGGTTCTTAACCTTTCTTGTGCTATGAACCCTTTTGATTGTCTGCTGAAGGCTACGGAAACTCTCTTATAAAATGTGTACATAAAAGCATAATTAAACTTTTTACATACAAATAATACATTTTATTACAAAGACAAGTCATTCAGCTTACATATAGTTGCACTGAAATGTAAAAACAATCTATAAAAAGAATTTATTTCTTTAAATGCAAAAGTCTATAATAACTTCCGAAATAAAATTTAAATATTTAAAAATAAAATAAATAGAAAATTAAATATTCATTCTGTTTAAATTTTAAATATATACACCTGCTAGAGTCCATTCGTGTAGCCCCCAGGGGCCTATGGACCACAGGCTGAGAAACCCTGCTTTACACAGATACTGAACAAAAGATGTGGCTTTACAAAAGAATACCATAAATATGTTAAGAATACCATAAAAATACCATAAATATGTTAAGAATACCATAAAAATACCACAAATATGTTAAGAATACCATAAAAATACCATAAATATGTTAAGAATACCATAAAAATACAATAAAAATGTTAAAAATACCATAAATATGTTAAGAATACCATAAAAATACCATAAATATGTTAAGAATACCATAAAAATACCATAAATATGTTAAGAATACCATAAAAATACCACAAATATGTTAAGAATACCATAAATATGTTAAGAATACCATAAAAATACAATAAAAATGTTAAAAATACCATAAATATGTTAAGAATACCATAAATATGTTAAGAATACCATAAAAATACCATAAATATGTTAAGAATACCATAAAAATACCATAAATATGTTAAGAATACCATAAAAATACCATAAATATGTTAAGAATACCATAGATAACTAACAATAGTAGTGAGGATGTCATGAAAGAGGCCAGTACATAAAGGAAGCCTCTATTTGAAGGAAGCAATCCACTTTCTGTAGCCATGTTATGAGAAGAGGAAATATTGCAGTGTGACATTCACATTTGACCCATCCAGGAGGTCAAGGTTGCCAGAGTTGACTAATAACATACCAGAAGTGATAAAAAGAGACATCCAAGTGATTGCAGAAATGAAGAAAACATTAACTAGATGTGCCCAGCCACAGGATGGAGTAAAGATATAGGTGTTATGATTAAAGCTAGAAAACTGAATAAAGCTAAGTAACATGCATACTTAATGGGGGTGCCTAGAGATGACAGCTTGCTTCTTAAGGTACATGACCATCTCCTTGTTGCTCCTGTCCCCAGCTCAGAGTTACCAGGTTCTAGTCTACCCATCTGTATATGGGTACCTGGCTCTGTGCTTTTGACTTAGGGGAGGCAAATGCAGCAAGAATGGGAACTGGTTATCTCCCCTCATAAATCTTTGATCTAGTGGAATCTCTTAACATTTCACTCCCAGATGGCAGTGTCTTCTTTGGGACTACGTTTACATTAAAGTGCACACTGGGTAAAGAAGGAAAAAAAAAAAATGGGGTTAGGGGTAGGCCAAACCATAACCCTAGTAATGCTGAAAATCTTTATTGTATTCTTACTGTGCTCAGTAAAAGTAAAGTAATGATGTCTAGCATTACCCAGGTCAACAGTTAGCTTTATTTAGCTTCTAGCTTTACCCAGGTCAACTGTTAGCTTTATCTAGCTTCTAGCTTTACCCAGGTCAACTGTTAGCTTTATCTAGCTTCTAGCTTTACCCAGGTCAACTGTTAGCTTTATCTAGCTTTACCCAGGTCAACTGTTAGCTTTATCTAGCTTTACCCAGGTCAACTGTTAGCTTTTTCTAGCTTTACCCAGGTCAACTGTTAGCTTTATCTACCTTCTAGCTTTACCCAGGTCAACTGTTAGCTTTATCTACCTTCTAGCTTTACCCATCACACATGCATACACATATTTTATATGCATATACAGACAGATAAGTAACTATACCAAAATGGAGGAGGAAGCATACACAAAACTAAAGAGAGAACAGGAAATCCATATGCCACTGGCCCATTTGTAAACACCTTTAAGGCTGAGGCAGAAGTACAGCTACAGTAACCATTACAGAAGACGAAGATAATGCTAGAGCCAAGGTAGTGTTCACAACACATTAGTCATCAGTTGTAACTGACCCTGAAGAACCATCAAATGAACAAGGTAGAAGGTAGACAGCCTGCCAGAAGCACTAATAGAAACCAGCTATGAGTGAAAGTACAGGGGATTCCTGCCCACTAAAAGATATTTGGAAATGGGAATACAGACATACAGACTTTCTAAAGAAGGAGTAGACAAATTCAAAATAAGAACGTGTGAAAAGATAAAAGCTGTAATCGAGAATGGCATAGAGAACACCTAGAGTCAGATATAACAGAAGCTAAGCACACTTTATCACCATGCAGGGATCAAGTGATAGTTTTTATACCCTTTTATTTCATATGAGTGTTGTTTGGATGTTTCTTTAATCCTTGGTTTACTAGATTTTAGATTACCTAGGAAGCTGAAATTTTGCACATGACCCTTTGTCATGGTACATTCTTAACTACCAAAATTTGAAAGAAGCTCGAGTGACCTGTTCGGGGACTCTCATACAAAATTAAAACTACTTTTTAGTGCATTTTAAAATAACACCTTCCCCCCCCCCCCAAAGAAGGGAAAAGGATATAGAAGGGTCGGATCACTTGTCTAAACAGGGGACTTCTTCTGAAGATCAGATTACCTCCTGCTGTTATTGCTGCACACAGTTTCCAATCATTGTTCAACAAATTAAAAATTGTCATGAGAGGAAGACTAGCAAACAGTAAAACCAGTCGTCTAAGAATGTAGGCTCCACAGGAAGAGCAAATTGACGGCGTAGCCTTCGCCGAGCCCTTTTGAGGGAGAAACTGAGACAGACCACCAGCTTTTTGAGAGAATTGGATGTGGTTATACTAGAGCAAACAACGAAAAATGTGATAGTGGATGTGTGAATATTTTGATGAGACTGTGATTTGTGAATATATCACAGTAAATGTCTTAAGTATAATGTGACAGCAACTTTGTCATTTTGTAGAGTATGAGTTAATGTTGTTTAATGTGGTGTTATGAATTGATTAATTAATTATGTTCAATCTTGTCCATTATGGAAGGGTTGAGATGGAATGACCAGGTCACCAATGTGAAACTGATGACAAGTGCTAGTGGAACAAGAGTTGAGAAGAAGACGCTGGCGATGGATAGGACACACATTGAGGAAACCTGTTGATAACATTACAAGGCAGTACTTGTTCTGGAATCTCCAGGGAAAGAGAGGCAGAGGTAGACCCCAAAAAACACATGGAGAAGAAAACTGGAGACAAAAGTGAACATGATGAGGGAGACATGGAAAGAACTTGAGCTGATGGCTTGTGACAGGAGAACTTGAGCTGATGGCTTGTGACAGGAGAACTTGAGCTGATGGCTTGTGACAGGAGGACTTGAGCTGATGGCTTGTGACAGGAGGACTTGAGCTGATGGCTTGTGACAGAAGGACTTGAGCTGATGGCTTGTGACAGGAGAACTTGAGCTGATGGCTTGTGACAGGAGAACTTGAGCTGATGGCTTGTGACAGGAGAACTTGCCATGTGTTTGTTGAAAGCCTATGCTCCTTGGGGACCTAAAGGATATTGATTGATTGATTGATTGATTGAATCTTGTCCACCACTTTCAGTAAATTCATAGCAGTAACTGAAACTATCTATCATGAGCAGTTTGTGGGAGGGGCTGAATTCCTATTTTACTTGTCATCAAACTTGAGCGTGGAGCATAACACATTTATCCTGTCACTGTAATGTAGCCTCATTACCACAAGTTGTTTGGCTTCATTATAACCAAATTTCATGTTTGAGTATATGTTGGTCTCATTGTAATATTTTATTACATTTGATCCAGATAACTTTCTTGTAGTTGCATGTAAATATAATTAAACAAACAAGGGTTTATCAGTTATATTTTTAATGACGATGGATGCAGACTTTTTTTTTTTAAAGCAATGTCTGGCCTCTTTAAAGATGTGAAATCATACTCATACAATTGTACATGTAGACCAAGCCAGTTTTTTTTTTCTTCTGTGGTTCACGAATTTCTGTTTGATGAATGTAACGTGAACTGAAATTTAAAAAAAAAATGGAATAAAAAAATATCAACAAAAATTGTTCTCTACGTTTTTCTTTCACTACAGTTTTAGGATGTTTACTGTCTATTTTGAGTGTGTGTTCTTGAGAATTACTTAATTTTTACTTTTGCAGTCCCCTCCTGTCATACTTGAGCCAAGTGTTTGATACTAGCTGGTGTGATAGGATTTCTGTAATATTATCTGTCCATCCACCTCTTGGTGTTCTTGTGCCCTAAAACTACATCTTCTACTGTTGTACCTGGTTATTTATTGGGCTCCATTTTCAAGATGTGGCCTTGAACCACTATATTTTCTGTATGTGTGATGCAGGATGCAGTTCCTGCAATGTTTCTGATGTCATTATATCTCAATCATTCTCTCTTTCTCTCCTGGTAACATTTATTGCTCTTCTTAATTATTTGATGTCACACAGTGTGATATTTGTCCTGTCCAGTGCTGTGGTCAGTGACCATGTTTGACACTGATAGCATAGAGCTGGAAAGAATATACTATTTATCGTCATTTAGTTCCCATACTGATATACTGGTGACAAGTGGTAAGTTCCCATACTGACATACTGGTGACAAGTGGCAAGTTCCCATACTGACATACTGGTGGCAAGTTCCCATACTGACATACTGGTGACAAGTTCCCATACTGACATACTGGTGACAAGTGGTAAGTTCCCATACTGACATACTGGTGACAAGTGGCAAGTTCCCATACTGACATACTGGTGACAAGTGGCAAGTTCCCATACTGACATACTGGTGACAAGTGGTAAGTTCCCATACTGACATACTGGTGACAAGTGGCAAGTTCCCATACTGACATACTGGTGACAAGTGGCAAGTTTCCATACTGGTGACAAGTGGTAAGTTCCCATACTGACATACTGGTGACAAGTGGCAAGTTCCCATACTGACATACTGGTGACAAGTGGTAAATTCCCATACTGACATTCTAGTGGCAAGTTCCCATACTGGTGACAAGTGGCAAGTTCCCATACTGACATACTGGTGACAAGTGGCAAGTTCCCATACTGACATACTGGTGGCAAGTTCCCATACTGACATACTAGTGGCAAGTTCCCATACTGACATACTGGTGACAAGTTCCCATACTGACATACTGGTGACAAGTGGTAAGTTCCCATACTGACATACTGGTGACAAGTGGTAAGTTCCCATACTGACATACTAGTGGCAAGTTCCCATACTGACATACTGGTGACAAGTGGCAAGTTCCCATACTGACATACTGGTGACAAGTGGCAAGTTCCCATACTGACATACTGGTGACAAGTGGCAAGTTCCCATACTGACATACTGGTGGCACGTTCCCATACTGATGACAAGTTCCCATACTGACATACTGGTGACAAGTGGTAAGTTCCCATACTGACATACTGGTGGCAAGTTCCCATACTGACATACTGGTGACAAGTTCCCATACTGACATACTGGTGACAAGTGGTAAGTTCCCATACTGACATACTGGTGGCAAGTTCCCATACTGACATACTGGTGGCAAGTTCCCATACTGACATACTGGTGACAAGTGGCAAGTTCCCATACTGACATATTGGTGACAAGTGGCAAGTTCCCATACTGACATACTGGTGACAAGTGGCAAGTTCCCATACTGACATACCGGTGACAAGTTCCCATACTGACATACTGGTGACAAGTGGTAAGTTTCCATACTGACATACTGGTGACAAGTGGCAAGTTCCCATACTGACATACCGGTGACAAGTTCCCATACTGACATACTGGTGACAAGTTCCCATACTGACATACTGGTGACAAGTGGCAAGTTCCCATACTGACATACTGGTGACAAGTGGCAAGTTCCCATACTGACATACTGGTGACAAGTGGCAAGTTCCCATACTGACATACTGGTGACAAGTTCCCATACTGACATACTGGTGACAAGTGGCAAGTTCCCATACTGACATACTGGTGACAAGTTCCCATACTGGTGACAAGTTCCCATACTGACATACTGGTGACAAGTGGCAAGTTCCCATACTGACATACTGGTGACAAGTGGCAAGTTCCCTACTGACATACTGGTGACAAGTGGTAAGTCACTGCACTGGCTTTTTTATATCTTTTTTCTTTCAATTTCTCATATTATTGAGTAAAAGGAATCCCATTACACGCCCATTGAGGCATATTGGGAATATGGTGTTAGGCCCATATTTTCTTGACCATCGGCACACTAGGGGTGATGTGGTCAGCATCACGCCGACTGCCTTAACCTTCCCAGAGTTGACCTGGTACCCAATTCATGAGGCTGGGTCGACCCTGGAGCCGTTTGCGGTCTAAAAATCCCCCCTCAACTGGAGATTGAACCATGGACCACCGAGCTAGGAAGCCAGTGCACTAACCACTGTGCTATCGTGGCTCCCATATTATTGAGTATTAAATAAAAATGTTTAGTGTCTGTCTTCATTCTGTTTTGTAAAATTGTTACTTTTGTAAATGCTTAGATTTGAGGCCGGGGTTGTGTCCTTATCAAATCAATCACTGTTAGAAAATATTAGGCAGTCATTCAAGGCTACCCTTCTGTCCCTGGTTGAAAATATAGGTCAGTCACGTTACTGTAGTATAGTTCCATGGTCACTTACTGAACACTATCATCAGATAACCCTGTGTGGTTCCATGACTAAAGACAGCACCATTTACTGAAAACTATCATCAGATATCCCTGTGTAGTTCCATGACTAAAGACAGTACCATTTACTGAAAACTATCATCAGATATCCCTATGTAGTTCCATGACTAAAGACAGCACCATTTACTGAAAACTATCATCAGATATCCCTGTGTAGTTCCATGACTAAAGACAGCACCATTTACTGAAAACTATCATCAGATATCCCTGTGTAGTTCCATGACTAAAGACAGCACCATTTACTGAAAACTATCATCAGATATCCCTGTGTAGTTCCATGACTAAAGACAGCACCATTTACTGAAAACTATCATCAGATATCCCTATGTAGTTCCATGACTAAAGACAGCACCATTTACTGAAAACTATCATCAGATATCCCTGTGCAGTTCCATGACTAAAGACAGCACCATTTACTGAAAACTATCATCAGATATCCCCTTGTAGTTTCATGGCTAGAGACGGCACCTTTTACTGAACACTATCATCAGATATCCCTGTGTAGTTCCCGGAAGTTTGAGGAGACAGAGAAAACTGAAGCCTACTGCTATCTCAGGCATGTCGTAAGAGGTCAACAATATTGAGGTTATGTATGAGGCCGGCAACCTCATCATGTAAAACAAATTGCTACTTACTTACTTACTTAGTTGTTCCCCTTCTACCGTGAGGTGTAGAGGTTTGGAAGAGAGAGCGCCAGACTATCCTATCGGCTGTCTTCCTCCTCGCCTGGTTCCATTCTAGTCCTCGGTCCTTCAAAGATTGTCTAATGTTGTCCTCCCAACGGACGTCCTGGAGGTCTGGATCCCTGGCTCTTAGTTTCCCATGCTTGTCGTGGTAGCCGATCTTCTCCCATTCTGCAGACATGGCCAAACCATCTTAGTTGGGACTGTTCTACTTGGGTCTGCAGGGGGTGGGATGTTAGGCCTTGACGTATCGTCTGGTTGCGGACCATGTCTCTTCTTGTTACTTCAACCACCTTCCTCAGATACCTCATTTCTGAGGTTTGGATCTGGCTTTTGTGGGTTGTAGTCATTGCCCATGACTCGCATCCATATGTCAAGTCTGGGACATAGGTGGAGTGGTATACAGCCATCTTTGTTTTCTTCCAACCTCTCTCTTGCTGAGGAATCCTCGATTTATGGCCTGAAAAAGTCTCCCAGCTGCTGCTTTTCGAGTGGCCAACTCTTCTTTGATGCGTCCCTTTTGGTCTATAATAGCTCCGAGATATTTAAAGTGGTCGACCTGCTCCAGGACCTATTCTCCCAGCTTAATCTGATTTCTTTATTCTCGTGATATCACCATGGATTTTGTTTTAGAGCTGCTTATGACCATCCCTCTCTTCTCCAGCTCTTCCTTCCAGACTTGCAAGTTGGATTGGAGATGTGCCTCTGATTTCTTGTGATATCACCATGGATTTTGTTTTAGAGCTGCTTATGACCACCCCTCTCTTCTCCAGCTCTTCCTTCCAGACCTGCAGGTTGGATTGGAGATGTGCCTCTGATTTAGCAATCAGGACAACATCATCAGCAAATGCCAGCTCTGAAATACAGACCTGTCTCATCTTCCAGTCATCATCATGTGACATATTCTTTCCAGAACGTTGTCTCCATTACAGCTGCTCTGAACGCATCACGATTCTGGGCAAGTCGACCTGCATCAGCCCCCTTTAGCTCTTTCAGATGTGGGTACCCCACTGAATACTTTCTTGTTCTCTCCTTACATGCATTGATGACATCGTCCATGAGGAGTATGAAAAGATAAGGTGACAGGATATCACCTTGTCTTACACCAGTGGTGGTCCTGAACTCTTCTGACTTATAGTTTGCTGTCCTCACATAATTTCTGCAAGACTTGTAGAAGCTCTGTATAGCATGAAATGAGAGGTGCTGGAATGTTCTTCCTTGCCAAACAGTCCCAAAGTTTGCTCCAGGGGACCATGTCAAACGCCTTTTCCAGATCTATGAAATAAAGATGGATCTCACTCTTATACTCAAGGGCCTTTTCACTCAGCTGTCTGAGTGTGAAGATTAGGTCTTGAGTACTTCGGTTTGCTCCAATTGTGGCTCAGCTAGGCATCGGAGTCTCTGTTCTAGGATTTTAGAGTAGATTTTACCACGGACACTGAGAAGGGATATGCCTCTATGGTTTCCACATTGTCGATTGTCACCCTTTTTGAAAATCGGTGTTATGATGGCAATCTCCCAATCCTTTGGTATGGCCTTGTTGCACCACGCTGCCAGTAGGACCCTTAAGAGTAATGGGTCGCCTGATGCTCCCATGTACTTAACCATTTCTGGTGTTATACCATCATGCCCTGCTGCTTTGCCCATCTTGATTTTCTCCAGTGCTGCCTTCAGTTCTTCCATCTTTAAGTCATCTTCACCATCATTGGTTTTCTCTTCTGTGCTAGTGGTTATCATTTCTGATGCTTGACCTTGCTCATCATCAAGGAGTTCTGAGAAATATTCTTTCCATTTTTCCATTACTTCCTTCGGGGCAGTAAGCAATTTGGCTTGCTTGTCCTTTATAAATTTGAGAGGGCATTGTTTTTCCTTCCTCATGTTCTTTAGGGTCTTATAGAACAATTTCTGGTTTTCTTGCACATCTTTTTCTAGTTTTCTCCAAATTCTTCCCAGGACTTCTGTTTTGCTGCTAGCACCTTGTTCTTTGCTTCTGTTCTGAGTATCACATATTCTCTATATTTCTCTATTTGTCCTGCTGTGTTTTTAGCTCCTAAGTATTGTTTCCATGCCATTTTCTTCTCTCTCATTTTCTCTTTGACTTCCTCTGTCCACCAAGGTGTCCTCTTTCTCATGTTCCCAAGTCAGACTTCACCATATGCTTCTGCAGCAGCTGTCTTTATGATGTCCTTGAATTTAAGCCAGAGGGTTTCCAAGTCATCAGGTTGTTCTTCTGTGTTGCTCACTGCTGTAGCAATAAGCCCCTGATATCTGGTCTTAATTTCTGGCTCTCTCAGCTTGTAGGTCTTAATGCTCATTTCTCCCGTTCGTTTATTTAGTTTCTTGCATGATGTTGGGCAGTTCCTAGGCTGAGCAACTCTTTCAGTTGTTCATTTAATTGTAAGCAGGTAGTGATCACTTCCAATCTCTGGCCCCCTCCAGACTCTAGCATCTCGGACATATTTGAATGAGCTTCTCCTAACTATGGCATAGTCGATCACTGACTTCTCATTCTTTATTGGTTCACATCTAGTGTATGCATGTATGCGCTTATGGGGGAACTTTGTGTTTGTAATGATCAGATTCTGCTCACTGCAGAATCTAAGGAGTCGCTTTCCATTGTCATTGAGAGTATCTTTTCCATATCTTCCAATAACTCCACCCCATCTAGCATGGTCATTTCCAACTCTGGAATTGAAATCTCCGAGCATGATCATTTCATCTAGGCAGTCATCCACTGTCTTTTGAAGCAGCTTGAAGAATTCCTCCTTGACCTCTGCTCTCTCATCCTCATTTGGCCCATACACTATGACCAGGTTGACTATGGTTTCTCCTTCTTTTAGTTTTACAACGATAATGCGCTCTGAGACAAATTTCCATCCCTTGATACTATCTTTTTGGTTTTTGGCCACAATGCAACCCACGCCCCCTTTAGCTCTTTCAGATGTGGGTACACCACTGTAGAGCAGCGTGTTGCCATCGAGATCCATGACGCCTTGTCCCGTTTTCTTCGTTTCTGTTATAGCCAGGATTTCTAGTTTTGCTTTCCTCATCTCTTCCACCAGCTCCTCTTCTTTCCCATTTATACTTCTTGTGTTCCAAGTTCCATAAGTCGTAGTCCGTTCCAGTTCGTCGCCTTTAGAATCAGTCCGGTTTTCTCTCTTGTAGTTCGCATAATCGTGATTCAAAGCAAACAGGTGATTGGCCTGTTGTGCCTTTGCATGGTGGAGGGGCTGCCTCCTTACGGCCTCCATCCTTTTTTTTCAGCCAGGCTTTGGACCGGCCTAGGCGGAGTTATCTGCATATCTAAGGTTGTTTATTGACCTTCCACTGATGTTCAGTCCTGACATTTTCTGTATCCATTTGAAAATGTTTTCTGTGTTTAAGTTAAATAGACAGGGGGACAGCACAAAACCTTGTCTGACACTTTTTATATCTATATATATGGTGAATAATTCATGACAGATCTTACAAAGAAGTTTGTTCATAATAAAGGTTACTGAGTATTCTTATGTCTTTTCCATCAAAACCTATCCTATGTCTTCAAGGCATTCAATTATTTTTTTATGGTGAACTCTGTCAAAAGCCTTAGTCAATGAAGCACATATAAATACTTTTTTGTACCTCTATAATTTTTTCTGCTAATATTCTTAGGCAACATATTGCTTCCTTTTGTTCCGTCTAAAACCAAACTGCTCTTCTTGGACTTCGCTGTCTACCTTACTTTTTATTCTTTCAGGTATGATTTTGAGCAGTATTTTAATTGCATGACTCATCAGGCTGATTGCTCTGAAGTCTGAACATTCTGTTGCATTAGGTTTTTTGGGCAATGTTATAAAGACTGATGTCTTCATGTCATGTAGTATATATCCTGTATTGTATATATCGTTGCACAGATCTGTGACTGTACCTTGTATCTATACCAAAGCTCTCCAGGGCTTCTATCATTTCAATTTTTATGCTGTCCATGCCTGCTGATGATCCTTATTGTATCATATGTATTGCATTCTCTACTTCTGATCTGAGAATGTTTGGGCCTTCATTAGAATCTGGTGATGGTTTTTTTTACCTCTGTTGTCTTTGAATAGTTCTTTTACGTATTCTGCCCACCTGTTTGATATGTCTTTCTCATCAAGTAAGATTATACCATTTTTATTCTTGATACAGCCTCTTGGGCAAACCTTGACCTATTTGATAATTTCTTTATTTCTTCATGCATATCCCTATTCATGTGCTTTGCCTCCATGTCTTGTTTCCTTGCATTTTGTTTCTATCCACCGTTCTTTTGCTCGTCTACACATTAGTATGTATTTCGTTGTTTAGGGTTTTACATTCTAGAGTGTTTTTGCTCTCTTTCTTTCTGCCTTTTTATTCAAGATGTCATCTGTCATCCAAATTTGATTTTCCTTAAACTCCTTTTCAGGTAAATTTGTATTTGCTGATTGTATGCTTGTTTTTAAACATTCCCATTTTGTGGTTACTTTTTCTTCTGGGTTTTCTCTTCTGTACTGCTCCATGCTTTCTGTCAGTAACTGTTTACACTGATTTTTGACATCGACAAGATATTTTTGTTTTATATCTGGTTGTTTCAATGCTGATATTTCTAACCAGGGTTCCTCTTTTCTTCTGTTTCCTGTTCTTTTCAGCTTTATATTTGCTTTGATGACAACTGGATTGTGATCTGAATTCATGCCAGCACCAGGATATGTCTTTGCACTTCTGACACTGTTCTTAAATCTGTTTTATCATGATAAAGTCAATTTTATTTCTTGTTATATCTCCTGGAATTTTCCATGTGTATAGTTTCCTTGGGCGGTGTTCAAAAAAGGTGTTACATATAACCAGTTGGTTTTCTTCACAGAAATGGATGTCTGTCACTTCTATCATTTCTTTTCCCCAATCCATACTGTCCAACAATTTTCTTGTATTTTTCCTTTCCTATGTTTGCATTCATATCACCCATTAGTGAGTCATGGAAAATTAGTAAACAAATAGGGAAGACACTAGAGGCCACAGAGATGTGGTTTTACAGAAGAATGTTAAAAATACCACGGACAGCCAAAAAGAGTAATGTCGATGTCCTGAAAGAGGCCAATGCGCAAAGGAAACTTATTTCACAAGTTAGAAACAAGCAATCCACTTTTTTGGGCATGTTATGAGAAGAGGAAAGCTGGAATATATCGTAACAACAGGTAAGATTGAAGGAAAAAGAGATACAGGAAGACAAAGAGCAAATACTGGACAGCTTGACATCGTGGCATGGAAAGAAGTCATTAGCAGAATTGATAAATTGTACTGGAGACAGGAAGTTGTGGAGAGACATGATCTCCTACTTCACTAGGCACGGTACTTGAAGAAGAAGATCACCCATTATTATCTGCACATCTGTACTTTTTATCAGTTTAAGTGTGTGTTGTAGCTCTTCATAATATTCCTCTTATTTCTTCTTCGCTGTGTTCTTTAGTTGGTGCGCAAGTTTGTAATAAACCACAAAAAGATAAAAACTGCAGTAAAAATTTTACTAAATACGGAATAAGATAAATGTAAACGAGATAAGATAAATGTAAACATGAACATTTATTAATAAATCACAATGGATTAACAAACTGAATATAGAGCGGGTATAATGCAGCAAGCACAACCATGATTTAAAAGATATTAACAATAAACTAGTCTCACAAATAATAAAAAAATTGCCTAGAGAACAAATACTTGTAAATCTTTTATTGTACAAAGTATAAATGAATCCACCTTATATCACAACTGACAATATAAATAAGAAACTCGTAGAAGATAAAACAGTGCAAACATTAAAGTGATGAAATAGACAACAAAAATATAAAGCCATTTCTAACATATCTGCTAGACAAGATAGAAATGTGGATCTACCTGGGATGTGAGTGGTTAGAGTCCTAGTTTCTCAAGGCAAAGTCACTAGGTTAAAAACTAGGTAGTGTCACGTTCGTGTATATCCAGCTGTAAATGGGCTCCTGACTCTGATCGCACATTAGGGAAATCAAAGGCAATGAGGAAGGGAACTGGTCACCCTACCTCATAAAGCTGAAACCTTGTATCTGTTATGAAACAACTTTTCACCTGGGAAATGTGATATATCCCACAGGGGACAAAGTGCCAGATGTAAATGGAAGATTAGAAAGGCAAGAGCAGCTTATGTGGCAATAATAAGCACCTCGAAATCTGGACAGTTAAGGGAAAATACTAAACTCAGAATTTGTATGTGGACAAGAGAGAGACACTAAGGACAATTAATGATCACCTGTTAACAGAATGACTGCAACAGATGAATCAACCAAGGTTAAGACTGCTGGAATCTGGCATCAAACGTAAGACTAGCAGAGATGGATGTATGAAAGGATGCATGATTTACAACCAATGCGCTATAAGAAAGATTAGCATTCATACACTTCAACATTTGCTGAGGGAGACTGAGCATCTATGGGTTTGCCCAGAGTGCAATAATATCGATTCTGAACAACAATAACAACACGTGTATAAGAAACGTTAAAGTTTTTTTAAGTTTAAAACAAAAACAGACACATGAAGCATGACAAAGACCATACAAAACTTAACATACATTCACAGACAGATACTTAAGAACGATCCAGAATATTGGGTGGCAGCAGATGGCCAAAAAGATTTAGGACAGAAACAAACAGTCGCCTGGAAAATAATACACAAGAAAAATGAATAAAGATGATATGGCAAAGAATGAGGAAACTGAACTTGGGCTTAAGACGGTTAGAGAGAAACTTCCTAGAGTAGGTGGTTGTTAAACTTACAGATAAGATACTGAAGGCCTTCAACAAATTATTGTCAGGTCTTCCTGTCCTGTGTCAGGTCATCCTGTCCTGTGCCAGGTCCCTCCTGTCCTGTGTCATCAACTCAAGATATTTCCATGCCATCTTTATCCATTGCACTTCTGTATCCAGTTCTCTTCTCCGTGTGTTGTTATGTCTGCCTCTGCCTCTCTTACCCTGGGGATTCCAGGACAAGGACTGCCTTGTAATGTTATCAATAGGTTTCCTCAATGTGTGCCCAGTTCATTTCTGATGTCTTCTTCTCATCACTGACACCTTGTCTGGTTCTTGTCATCAGTTCTACATTGATGATCTTGTCATCAGTTCTACATTGATGATCTTGTCATCAGTTCTACATTGATGATCTTGTCATCAGTTCTACATTGATGATCTTGTCATCAGTTCTACATTGATGATCTTGTCATCAGTTCTACATTGATGATCTTGTCATCAGTTCTACATTGATGATCTTGTCATCTGTGTCTTCAATAGATGACACATGACAGGAAGGCTGGGCATGAAAATGTTGAAGGCCTTTACTCCTCAGGGAGATAAAAGTAATGATGATGATGATGATGACATTGATTCAGCATGTCGTGTTCCTAAACATGTAATACAGATGTAGAGCTATACAAGCATAAACAAGCAGACAAGATAGTAATCTGTATTTCTTCACAATACGCTACTACTCCAGTAACAACCACAACAGATCTGAATATACGATGAGAAAATAAATGACAGAAGCACTAAGCCTTGAAACCCTTGAAAGATAGCAGCAATATTTTTTTCAAATCTCATCATCATCGTCAGCTACCATCTCCACAACAAAGGTCGGTACCATCTCCACAACAAAGGTTGGTACCATCTCCACAACAAAGGTCGGCTGCAGTGGATCTCAAAGGTCTTCTGTCTCTTGTCTTGATGGTGTACTCTGACAGACTCTTCCCTATCCTTCTCTTGATGTTATCTTTCCACTTATACCGCCGAATTCCTCTTGCACGTTTGCCTTCAACTCTGCCTTCTCTTATGATCTTCATTAAAGTGTTATGTCCCTTTACATGGTCAAAATATTTTAGCTGTCTAATTTTGATCTCTTTCATTAATTCTCTTTTCATTCCTACATTTATTAGGACCTTTTTTTTCGTTTCTTGTGAGACATGCCCCATTCTTGTATATATTCACATCTCAAAGGCCCCATTCTTGTATATATTCACATCTCAAAGGCCTCATTCTTTCTTCAAATCGTTTCTTGCCCGTGTTAAAAAAAAACAAATCTGTTTTTATTTTTTTAAATACGTTAACAGCAAAAATGTATTGTAATAAAACACCACAAAATCTAATTTAACCACCTCATCTTATTGCGACAGATGACGACAGCAAAATGGAAAGGAAAACAAGAAAAAACAAACTGTGCACATCTTGACTGATACAGCAATAGAAACAAATGGTATCACTATTACATTTCTGTACAATCTTAAGTACTACCACTTCATACAGAAGTCCTCAAAGATGATGTCTGTGTACAACAATACATCTTACATAATTTTATAAACAAGACTAGCGGCCAAGTTGTGATCTGACCTCAGATAAAATATTCATAAATAAAATAGTTCAAATGCGGAAGAAGGGGGTAAGAAATGAGAGGTAATATCCCCAGCAAAAGTGCTGATCAGTTAGAGAATAAATGTCAAAGATTTCAACAACAAAAATTAGAGTTTGTGCCTCTCCTAGAATGTAAGAATCAACGTCTATGACAGGTAAAATTACTTTGCTGTGACACTGATATCATTTAAACAATCAAGTTTTTAAACAGGGGAATGGGAAGGGACGCGTGCATTTTCATTTTTTTAAAAAGCCTTAGACAGTTACTTTTTTTTTTTTGTTTGTTTAAAGACTCACAAGCACACAAAATGTGTAAGTACTGAAAGGGGCTACTAAACACTGATAATAGACAGTAAAAAAAATGTAAAAAAGTACTGAAGTTTTACCAATAAACAATTAATACATATATAGTATATTTGTTTCTAGTGCATTTTTCATTTGTAAATATTACCCTAATACCATCTTTCGTTTTTTGTTTTACTTTCTAAAAACACAATATAAGCTTTGTATGAAAACTTGTCATTATTTCACTAGTAAACTTTACACCAAATATGATATCAGGAACAACAAGTGAATATAATTCTTGTACATGTTACTAGTATATTGTTCATGTGTCAACTTCTTCTTCTTCTTCCATCCTTAGCCACCAACCGGCAAAGCAGTATGTGGCGTCTTATTGATCAATCATTTTTCACCATGTGGCTGTTTATCGTTGTTTCATTACACAATATAAGCTTTGTATGAAAACTTGTCATTATTTCACTAGTAAACTTTACACCAAATATGTGATTTATCATTTTTCAATGTTGTTTTACAACAATAAAACTGAATATTAATTTTGTAAACATGTTATAATTCTTGTACATGTTACTAGTATATTGTTCATGTGTCAAGTTTACCCATATTTCATTTTTCAATGTTGTTTTACTTTACACAATAGAACCTTTGGATGAAAACTTGATTCTACCTGCACATTTTATACCAAATCTCATATCAGTAAAAACAAGTGAATACAAAACATGATATTATAATAATAATAATAGCCCCTTCAGTCGTAACTGAATATGAGAATACGCCCCTGAGGTGACAGCCCTCAGCTGTTTATTTTCCGGGTGTTCCTTTCTACGTTTTCTCCTCTCTTCTGCTTGCCGTGAGAGCTTCTTGTCGCCCAATCTGAGGTGGCACTGTAGAGAGCATCGCCACTTAGTGTGATCGGCATTTTCATCCTCCCATGTTGCTGGATTTATGTCGTGTCCTCATGTCTCTCTTGAACACATCTTTGAACCTCAGCTGTGATTGCCCAACTGTTCTTTTGCCATCTGCCAGCTGTCCGTAGAAGATGTCTTTCAGGATGCGACCATCTTCCATGCGGCGGACATGGCCAAGCTAGCGTAGTCTGCGCTGTCTAAGCAGTGAACACATGCTTTGAAGGTCAGAATGTGACAACATCTCAACATTCATCACTTTGTCCTTCCATGAAATGCTGAGGATGTGGTGCAGATACCATAGACGGTAGGTATTGAGCCTTCTTTCTTGCTTAGCATAGGTTGTCCATGTCTCGCTGCCATATAGAAGTGTACTGGTGATGCAAGCATTATACAGCGCAGCTTTGGTCTTCGTTGTGAGTTTGGAGTCTCTCCAAACACGCTTTGTGAAGCAGGCAAAGGTGGCTGCAGCTTTGCCAAATGTGGCTGTCAATTTCTGTGTCGAGAGAGAGTTTGTCGTTGATGGTAGACCCCAAGTATGTGAAGTGGTGCACCACTGCCAATTCATAGTTATCGATAGTGATAACTGGTGCATCATCCACATCCTGACCCTGCACATTTGATTTCTTTTGACTTATTGTGAGGCCAAAGTCATTGCATGCTTGGGTGAAGTGATTCATCAAGCTCTGAAGCTCCTGTTGACTTTGAGTGACGACTGTGGCAACATCAGCAAATAACGAGTCTCTTATAGTGACCCTTCAGATTTTTGCTTTTGCCTTCAGCGAGGTTAAGCAGTCTTGCCAGGTTAAACATGATATAAGTAAGAATAAGACTGCATATAAAACAGATGCTTTGAAAATCAGTTTGGTGTTTTATCACTTCTGAAAAAATCTGGGTATAAGACAGAAACTGTGAAGATAAGTATACTCTGCCCCTAACGCTTCTATATACTTTCATTCAATCATTTCCCTTCTTGCTTCTGACGCAGCATGGGGCCACGTTACAGCTGGTCTCCTTAGAGGAAGCCTGCACCAAGGATCCGTGCACTCTTCCAGTAATGCTTTCTGTAGCACTCTGTTTTACATGATGAGGTTTCCTATTTATTTAGGCTATCAACAAAAGCTCTTTAGGTTGCAGCGGTGCCCTGACATTAGAAATCATCAGCAGTTTCCTGCTAGAACAGGCAATGATTTATATGACAGTTTTAGTGCTTCTTCCATGTTCTGGACACCTTTTTCTCCTTCTCAGTGGTGTCCCTGTCAGAGACTGCAATGATGGACTTTATACACTGTCCTAATGTTGAAAGCAGCGAGTTTCAAAACCCCTGGGGTTTAACAGTGGTCGGGAACTAGGGGTACATTATCCTGGCAGGGGTAATTTTTACCTTTATTGGGATAACAATCAATAGTACCAAGTGTCAATGTAACCATTAGACTAGCTAGGATTAGAATTAGATTCTGTGGTTTTACCCCGTTTGTCTTGTACATAAATAAAACAACCTGGTTTTTTCCCATCAATATAAAAAAGTAGTTCTTGTAGGTCAAGGTAAAGGCAACACACCAAGCTTCTGACACACAGTACTGAGAGGACGTGCCTGCCGACCACTGATCTACAACACTTCATGTCAGTACAGATAACTGAGGCACATTGCTAATATTATGCTCAGCTCTACTTTATGAGGTTTCTGAAGTTACGCTCCTGTATCAAGAACATAATAATTAACATCAAGTTTAATCTCTCTAACAAAGGAACAAACTATTGAATAATTATCATAAAGTTTACTCTAACAGGAACAAACTATGTCATAATTAACACCAAGTTTACTTTCTTTAAAAAAAGGAAAAAACTATGCACTAATTGAAAAGCCAAGTTTACTCTCTCAACAAAGGAACTAACTATGAAATAATTATAAACCAAGTTTACTCTCTCCAACAAAGGAACAAACTATGCAATAATTAGCACCAAGTTTACTCTCTCTTTAACAAAATAACAAACTATGCGACAGTTAACACCAAGTTTACTCTCTCAACAAAGGAACTAACTATGCAATAATTAAAAACCAAGTTTACTCTCTCTCTCTCTCTCACAAAGGAACAAACCATGCAATAATTAACACCAAGTTTACTCTCTATAACAAAGAAACTAATGATGCATTAATAGATACAAGGTCATTCCCTCTGATCTGGAAAATGGGGGGGGGGGGGGGGAGGGGGGGAGAGGAGACAAAAGAGGGCGGGCTGTGCAATAACTGATAGAAGTTCGATACCTCTAATATGTGCACTAAAATAATGAGGTATTCTCTGTCATTCTCTAATAATGAGGAACTCTCTCCCTCTCCATTCTCATGGACTGTATAATCATTTATAATATGCTTGTTAAAAATGCCTGTTATAATAAAGCCTGTATATAAAATATTGCAGAAAAAACAATATCAAAGAAATCAGTGAAGATATCTTTCAATACACAAAACAACAATCATGTACATGGCTCTAAGTGGCTCGTGTGACATGCAGCACAGATGTGAAAGATGGTAGCTGGGCTAGTATCAAGTGAAGACAGTAGACACCTGATGCTGGGATAATATTCATTTCTTGCTCCCTATGTGGCATGGAGCCCCCCCCTCTAGAGCTGGCCCCCCTTACAGAAAGCCTGTACCAAAGCATTTATGTGCTCTTGCCGTAGTGTTGTCTGTAGCAACGTGTTTTTAACACAATGAAGCCGCCAGCTGCATACACTTGGATAACATTGTACGGCAAATAATACATAAATGACAAACATATATTCTCTAGTACATAAATGACAAACATATATTCTCTAGTACATAAGACTGTAATAGTATATGAAACATAAGCCAAGAGGCAGCAATGGTAGTATTATTAAAAGTGAGACCTGAATGGTCATCACGACATGTGTGCAGATGATTACGAACTTTAATAAGAACTTCAGGTTATTGGAAGCGGGGAGTCGTCATGAACAAGTACCAACCTTTCTCTATATGGTTATGGGTACTTTGATAGCCAGAGTTCAATCAGGATAATGATGCCAAGCTGTCACACAAAGCTTTTCATCCATTCAAAATCTTATATTTTTAACAGCTGCTTACATAATGGAACCTGATAATTGATAAGTACCGTAACTTAAAGAGATAAATTAAGGGAGATAATCAGGATGCTCTTGATATTCGGTATATCCTACAGGTCTGTGTCCTACAGGTCTATATCCTACAGGTCTACATCCTACAGGTCTACATCCTACAGGTCTACATCCTACAGGTCTGTATCCTACAGGTCTGTGTCCTACAGGTCTATATCCTACAGGTCTATATCCTAAAGGTCTGTGTCCTACAGGTCTATATCCTACAGGTCTGTGTCCTACAGGTCTATATCCTACAGGTCTGTATCCTACAGGTCTGTGTCCTACAGGTCTATATCCTACTGGTCTATATCTTACAGGTCTATATCCTACAGGTCTGTATCCTACAGGTCTGTATCCTACAGGTCTATATCCTACAGGTCTATGTCCTACAGGTCTGTATCCTACAGGTCTATATCCTACAGGTCTGTGTCCTACAGGTCTGTATCCTACAGGTCTATATCCTACAGGTCTGTATCCTACAGGTCTATATCCTACAGGTCTGTATCCTACAGGTCTGTGTCCTACAGGTCTATATCTTACAGGTCTATGTCCTACATGTCTATGTCCTACAGGTCTGTGTCCTACAGGTCTGTATCCTACTTGTCTATATCCTACAGGTCTATATCCTACAGGTATGTGTCCTACAGGTATGTGTCTTACAGGTCTGTATCCTACAGGTCTATATCCTACAGGTCTGTATCCTACAGGTCTGTGTCCTACAGGTCTGTGTCCTACAGGTCTGTGTCCTACAGGTCTGTATCCTACAGGTCTGTATCCTACAGGTCTATATCCTACAGGTCTGTGTCCTACAGGTCTATATCCTACAGGTCTGTGTCCTACAAGTCTATATCCTACATGTCTATATCCTACAGATCTGTGTCCTACAGGTCTATATCCTACAGGACAGTCTTCCAGGAACTACATGGGACAGGCTTCCAGGAACTACATGGGACAGTCTTCCAGGAACTAAAGGGACAGATTTCCAGGAACTGCATGGGACAGGTTTCCAGGAACTAAACAGGATAGGCTTCCAGGAACTACACGGGACAGGCTTCCAGGAACTACATGGGACAGGTTTCCAGGAACTACATGGGACAGGCTTTCAGGAACTACATGGGACAGGTTTCCAGGAACTACACGGGACAGGCTTCCAGGAACTACATGGGACAGGCTTCCAGGAACTATATGGGACATGTTTCCAGGAACTACATGGGACAGGCTTCCAGGAACTACAAGGGACAGGTTTCCAGGAACTACACGGGACAGGTTTCCAGGAACTACATGGGACAGGTTTCCAGGAACTACATGGGACAGGCTTCCAGGAACTACATGGGACAGGTTTCCAGGAACTACATGGGACAGGTTTCCAGGAACTACATGGGACAGGCTTCCAGGAACTACATGGACAGGTTTCCAGGAACTACATGGGACAGGTTTCCAGGAACTACATGGGACAGGCTTCCAGGAACTACATGGACAGGTTTCCAGGAACTACACAGGACAGGTTTCCAGGAACTACACAGGACAGGTTTCCAGGAACTACACAGGACAGGCTTCCAGGAACTACACAGGACAGGTTTCCAGGAACTACATGGGGCAAATTTCACTAATAATGTAATTCAAACTTCTGTAACCACCCCAGACTAATAGCTACTGCTGTATAACTAAATATTTCAGATGGAATGATTCACTTCATAAGACAAGTAAAGACTAACTACAGCAGTGTCGTGAATTATGTGCGTGATGCGTTCCTGAGGCACAAGAACGATAAACCGCTAGACGCAAACTAAAATGAATTATCCAGTAGAAATGCATGAAAATTTGTGAGGGGTCATGTGATCTGTCAACATTTAAGTAGTCACCAACGTAATAACAGTTTTGCTTATATTATGCAGATGTATTAAAATGGAGAGAATACTTTTTAACATTTGACATAAAGAAGATAATATTTAAATTAAATAGAAAATGAACTAAATATACGTATTGTACGGTAAAGAATACTTTCATTAAAAAAAGTTAAAAGCATCAAGATAAGAACGTGCAATCTCGACCAAGAGGTCTTTGTACATTTGGACATGCACCTTTATATAACTCATGGACTTTGTGTCCAGGTTAAACAGGTGCATGCCTCGCCATAATTCCTTTAAAAAAAAAAATGAAGAGCGTTGTTAAAACTGACAATATTCTCACAGGTTACTTATCTTTTCCACAACCTCAACTTTTAATTCTAAATCTAAGGATATTATTGATCTGTTGTGAACATCATTTACAAAAGTGTGGGTCATTGAGAAATTACATATTTATAGATATTTTATTACTGTAAAAAAAATCTCTTTGTAAATAAAAAACACAACACAGACATGCTCAAAGAATTAGATACTGTAGGTAATAATTTACTGTTCAGTGTCTACCACAGGATATTTAAAAAAAAGAAACACAACCCACAGACAATTTATATTAAAAGAAACCCATAGCTTTTCTTTCAGATTCAGGAACACTCAAATCCAAAAATGGTGTTAACACTTCAGGAGGTGTTGAAAACTACAACCAGAATTGAAGTTATAAAACAACAAGGGAGGAGTTTGAATTGCAAAATACAGAATGAGTTCCTCCAAGTTAGCCAAACATCAAACACCTCTATCATAAATTTAAAGAATTTGGGAGAGTCTCAGATACACGGAAAAGCAGTTCTTCAGAGGGACTCCATAATGCCTCATCAGTTACTTAGACGATTATCTGTCAACAATGTCAAATGCTTGTCACAATCCATAAATCCAAC